>OMNV01000699.1:0-13232 GCA_900303265.1 Brotula barbata
ACTGCGCTGGAGGAAGGTTGCGTTTCTTTGGATGTACAATTCGGAATCGGTGAGTTTCGAGACAAACTTGTCGACACGTCCAGTTTCTGTAGATCTGTAGAGATATTTGTCATCATTCTGCCGCGTTCCGTGTACGGCTGCGTTTCTTTTATTTCGCCATGTTCATCTACAATCGTCTTTTCTCATCATTATTATTTTTATTACTCACAATCTCGCTGCGTAATTCTGTTATAATACACAGTGTACCGATTAAAGTAGAGTACTTTCCCCCCCATAATCCTTGAATGAACGCCGCTCTGGAAGATCTATCCGCTGCTGTCAGCCCACCCGAGGAACTCAACAGGTTTTGAACCGCTTTATTGTGCCATCAGCCTTATAAATCTGCCTCTTTCTGGAAAAGAGTGAGAATTAAAACTATCAGCGCGTTTTATGATGAATTTGGCCCAGCGTTTACGGTGTCATATATCGTGAAGTGTGCGGAGCTCCGAAGGCTGGTTCTTTACCATAACCCAATAGAGAAGATCCTAGAAGTATTGCCTTGGAGTCATTGTGGGGAGGACGGTGATGCTTATTGGAAACTGCAGCGTCTCTGCTATCACATTAAAGCTCACGCAATCAAATAGAAATGTCAGCCCACCTGTGAGGTGAAATGTTATTTTGCTGCCTCAGAGAGGTGGTTTGTTTAGTCTATGACTTATCTGTCCCATCCTTTTTGTCTTTATTGTAACATCCAACTCTCTTTTTGGAGATTGTTCCTTGTTCGTCCCACCTCTTTAACGTTAAATTTGCAGTAGCATGACTCTCAAAATCTCCAGTTTTTCCTGTTTTCTTATTGTTTTCCCTCCCTCGTTTCCCTGTCATGACTAAACCTTCACACCGGTCCCTTCCCTTCCCTCCCCTCACCCCTGTCCCTCCTTCTCGCCTTCTAGATGAATGAGCTGAAGTCAAGCTGGTTGTGAAGGTGCTGGACTTGTTCCCCCCTACACCCCAGGCCAGACGCAGCATGGCGGCGGGAGTAGCGGCATGGCTTCCCTTTGCCCGGGCTGCAGCCATAGGATGGATGCCCGTGGCCAATTTGCCCATGCCAGTGGCGCCCACTGAGAAGAACAAGCGGCAGGATGAGCTAATCATTCTAAATGTCAGTGGACGGCGTTTCCAAACCTGGAGAAACACTCTGGACCGCTATCCAGACACCCTGCTGGGAAGCTCCGAGAAGGAGTTCTTCTTCAACGAGGAGACCAAAGAGTACTTCTTTGACCGAGACCCTGATTTGTTTCGTAGCGTGCTCAACTTCTACCGCACGGGAAAGCTTCACTACCCGCGCTACGAGTGCATCTCCTCCTACGACGAGGAGCTGGCGTTCTTTGGCATCATCCCAGAGATCATCGGCGACTGCTGCTACGAAGAGTACAAGGACAGGAAGAGAGAGAACGCCGAGCGTCTGATGGACGACCAGGAGGACAACAAGGACGCCAAGTTGCCCAACATGACCTTCAGGGAGACCATGTGGCGGGCTTTCGAGAACCCCCACACTTCCACCATGGCCCTCGTCTTCTACTACGTCACCGGCTTCTTCATCGCTGTGTCTGTCATCACCAATGTGGTGGAAACGGTACCTTGTGGCACGGTGCCCAACCAGAAGGAGGTGCCATGTGGCGAGCGCTACACCGTGGCCTTTTTCTGCATGGACACAGCCTGCGTCATGATCTTCACCGTGGAGTACCTGATGCGTCTGTTCGCCGCGCCCAGCCGTTACCGCTTCATGAGATCTGTCATGAGCATCATTGACGTGGTGGCCATCTTGCCGTACTATATTGGCCTGGTGATGACCGACAACGAGGACGTGAGCGGCGCTTTCGTGACGCTCCGCGTTTTCCGTGTGTTTCGAATCTTTAAGTTCTCACGCCACTCGCAGGGCCTGCGAATCCTGGGCTACACGCTGAAGAGCTGCGCCTCAGAACTGGGCTTCCTGCTGTTCTCCCTCACCATGGCCATTATTATCTTTGCTACCGTCATGTTCTACGCAGAGAAGGGTTCCAGCTCCAGCAAATTCACCAGCATCCCAGCCTCCTTCTGGTACACCATCGTTACTATGACAACACTAGGGTAAGAGCAGCATCTGTTGTATCTGGTTGCGTGTGTGTAGCATGTGTATGTTTGGGTGTGTAACCATGTTACAGTCTGCTATCATGAGATCAGTTGGTAGGGTGGAACTTAATGTGTGTGTCTGACTCCAGTCCATGTTTTTCAGAGCTTACTTTACTAACTTTACTCCATAAATAGGAAACGAGGTGGGTTTCAGTCGACCGTGTTGTGTGTTTACGACCGGTGTTATTCTTCTTAGAGCGGCCATCAAGGTGATCTGTTCTGTTCTGTTGTTCTGTTGCCATATTGTGCCCTTTATATGTCACCGATTAGAGGGAGAGAGAATTACAGTAGGAAGTTTTGAAAGAGGGAGTGAGAGAAAGTCAAAAACAACTTGGTGGAACAAAATGTATAGAAAATAAAGAAACAGATTACATACCCTGACTTCTCTCCCTTTACTCGTGATTTTAGACAGTGCTGTTGCAGAATAAACTGAAGCGATGACTTGATTTCTTGAGAGCCCTCTTCCCCAGTCCAACTTTGAACAATACACTGCTTGTTGGCCTTCAAATTAAGTGTCATGCACTAGAAAGGCTCTGCAGGAGAATATGAAAACGCTCTCTATTTTAAGAGGCAACGGGTTGTGTTTTTTGCATTTGAGAAAAGGGAAATAGATAATTATTATTAGAGCACAATTTTAAGAGCCAGGAATATTTCCATTTTACACCGCGTGCCTAATTAACCTGAAGCCCAGGGCTGCTGTAATTGTTTTCTTTTACTAACTCACAATTTGCTGTCGATTGATCTTTACGAGATGGAAACTGCATGTGATCATTTCTCATCGTTTTTATGCCAGTGCATGGCACATTGGTAATCATTCTGTGTTGGTGAGTGAGACCACGGACGAATGGTGTGATTTATCTTTAAAGTGGGTATATACATTTGTGCAGGAACATGCAACCACAGACACACACACACACAATCAGTTCAGTGATGCGGCACTATTAGGCCTAATGGTAATGTGTTTTACGAACGTCCCCTGTTGTGGATGTGTGAGTCAGACTGAGAGGCTGACAAATTGCAGCATCCTGTTAAATGTCAGACTCATGGAGGCCATAAATGGCTCTGAGCTCATCGCTGTGACACACTTGGCACCCTGTCATCATGCCCTGCCATTCACAACCTGCTCTGAAGATTTGCTGCTCAGCAGCTGTTTGATTCAGGATCGGATATCTGGTCTGAGGACCTAATTGTGGAATTGCTTCTCAATTGTAGAAAACAACATTCGTTCCTTGTTTTGTTTAAATGCTGCAGCTGGCCTAAACTCTCTCGTACACATCTCCTCCCGATGGAGTGAGGCCTGAAACCCTAAACCGATGATATGTCGCTCGTGGGATTGTGGATCAAAGACAGTGTGTGTGCCTGTGTATGTGTGTGTGTGTGTGTGTTATTCTAGGGAGGTGGGAATGAGGGGTGTTGAGCGTGGCCTCATCAATAAAGCAGGGGCCAGACATGGGTGTCACAGTGACTAATGATGTGGCCTACTACATTTGCTGACTAATGTAAACCTGCTGACATTCTGCTCTCTGCACTGTTTACGTCATGAGTGGACACACACACATATGCACACACACATGGATGCACATGTTCTCTCAGGTATGCATATAAATACACATACAATCATTTTGCTGTGTGTTCTAATGCCTTGTGTGTGAGTGTGTAAGTCTTCCACTTCACCCGTTGGGTCTGTCCTGTGTTTACAGGTTCCAAAGTACCAGCTCTACTTAAAGTTCTATTCTCCTTTTCTGACACTAACTGGCACTGAAATTTGTGGAGAAGTACTCTGACTGTGTGCTGTGCAGTGATTCATACTCATCTGACTAAATAAGATGAAAGTCCTTCTCCACAGATGATCTGTTTCTTGACTTCCTGTCATTCTTGTCGAGCTGCCTCAGGGCTCACTTTTGTGATATTGAGTGTGTTTGTCTTTGTTTTCTCTCAGAGACACTCGTATCATCTGCAGCCTCATCTTTAATTCACTTCTAACTTGTGTGCCTCTGTGTTTGTGCCGCACTTGGAGAAACACTGTTTATGTGTTTTGAGTTGTGCCGTGTGTTTGTGTGTGTTTGTCTCACATTGTGTGTTTGCATGAATGTGACCATTGGTGCTGTAGCACGCACACACTGTCTCTCAACAAGTCTGCCCTACCTGTGCCACATTTAAGCTTTCAAGCCTGTTGTGTTTTTTATGAGCGTATTCTTCATCGGACAGTAATCCAGGCTCCATCAGAATCCATAATTCCCCCAAGCAACAATAGGAAATGGAACACCAGGTGGATAGCTGTTTGAAGTGCAGCTCTCTTCTTACCATAGAAATGAAAGCTGCTTTGTTGACAACCGTATGCAAGACAAAAAGAGAAGTGGGGATTGGGCGGAAAGTGAAAGACAGAGAATGGGGGAGGGGGCATACCAGTGAACACAGCTGGACAGCTGGGTGTGTATATGAGTTTTCATTCATGTGCAGGGCAGGCGATATACTGTAGGTGACACTTTTTTTGGGCAACAGCTGCATGGCGTACAGTCTACTAGGACTCGCTGCTCTGCAGTATTCTGAGACCAAGGACAAAGGACTCAGTGTAGCTGTGAGACTGTTCGTACATCGCCTGCAAACTGTCTTTGAAAATGCTTTCCTCCCAGAAAGTTGCACCCGGGTGAAAGTTTTTAACAAGAAGGTTTTCAGATTGGCATCATTTTATACTCACTAGCTTGTTTTGGGCCGCAAGTCAGTTCTGTCTTCTGTGCCTGGGGAAGTTTCTGGTTTTGCCAGATGTTTCTGCTTCATGTGCTCGAACACATTTGTTGTGTTGCCATCTGACCTGCTGCTTTCGCCCATGCATGCATGCCTTGCTTTCCTTGTGAATCATATAAAAATTCTTCATGCCTCAGTATTGTCAATACAGATGTGATGAACCTATGAAAATACCCTCCCACTATTAGCTTCATAATACCGCACATGGGGCTAAGATTCTTTGCTCGAATCCTTAAAATTAGCATCGTTATACCCATTCCTAAGATGCAGCGAGCGAGTGATGCTTCCAATATTCTCAATGGATGTATCCTAACCAGCTCTGAGCGTCAGTGACACCACTGGTGACATTTGACTCATTTGGAAAATCGCTTGCTTTGGCTCTATTTCTGCGACGTTTCCTGTGACCTGTTCCACCTCCAAACTGTTTTCATTGGTCAAAATTTGTTATTTGAACTTTGACAGTTTCTGGGCCACTTTCACAGTAAACAAGGACGAAGAATGGTGAATCTATGAGGTAGAGAACGAACGTCATACATAATCAAGCTACATAAACAAAAACAAGTTTTCACAAGTTTTGTATTTAATGAATTTAAAAGGGAACTTCAGGTACGAAAATGCAGTAAGGATTTGCTGAGTATCAATTTTCAGTATGATAGGTATACACACTGAGTCCGATGACAGCACATCATCTCTGGGAATGATCTCCAAACAAGGAAATGAGCGTTATGCTTTAGTTGAGAGCAGCTAATAGATGCAAAATACCCAGTAAATTTTTATGAATTTACATGCAAATAATCCGTTGTTCCAGAGGAAAAGGCGTAAAAAAACATCTAAATCTCCATCGCATGCAAGCGTCCTCAGATGGCATGTATCACGTCATGCAGTTGGTCTAGCTTGCCGTGAGTTTGCTAGGAATGCATGTTAGGCACACAGTGTAAGGGCCGGGATTTTTATTCCTGGGTTGTGAGCTAGGCACTTTGAAAGATAATAACTAGTAGCAGTCATCTCGTTTTTCTGATGCTGTAGGGTCTTGGCTGGAAAGTCGAGGGGAAAAAAAGTGGTAAAAACAGGAGCTCACTTCACAATTATGTACTAAATACAAGATAACATATGGTAAGCCATAAATTTTCATGCATACATCACTTCGTCTTAACGTTTTACTAACATTGTAACATCCTTGTCCTGTAGACAACCTTCATTTTTTTTTTTTTTTTACATCCAGCATTTCAGCACTTTTACTATAAAATGCAATGGAACAAATCTAGTGCTCTTTAAGTGGAAGTGACTCACAAAGAAACACATCTTCCTCTCTATGCATGTCTTGTAATCTTCCTGGACTCATTAGGTCTTTCTTTATAATAAAGTATTGACGAAACCGGATCCTTTGGTTGTGTAGTCATTAGTATAGCCAGGCCAGAGTGTATGTATGATGAATAATACTTTTCAAAGACAAGCTTCGTTTGATCACTCATCTGACATCTTCTACATGTCTTTGAATCCAGACCAAACGCACTGTAAATCTAACAACAATGATCAAGGCAGATGAGTGAGTATTGATTTGGGCAGGAGAATGAGAGTGAAATGTGGGGGCCTTTGTTAGTGCTGCTAATTAGAAAGGCTGATGAGAACATGACTGAGAGACCATTGTCACAGATTTGTTATCTGAGATTTATGAGAGTGTTCAAAGATGTCTTCGGCTCATGCTGATTAAGGTAAGAGAGCTGCTGGTAACCTTGTTATTGTCTGTGGGCTCATCTGGTCACAGTTGAGGCACAGATCTTTCTAATGACATGAGCTCATGTTGGCACTTAGTTAGTAGTACTGCAATGATTTATGACTTTATATCTAAATGAAACATTATAAATGTGTAATATTGATTTCTTGTAAGTTATTTTCTCATTGACTTTTTCAAATTATTGATGAATCCTTTTGTATTGTAACAATTGTACAATGGAAAAGTTTTTTTTTTTTTTTCCACCAGATGTTGCATTTACATATATATATATATATATATATATATACATTGAAATGGCACAAAAAGGAAATGTTTCATGTTTGTCTGATTGCAAGATATGTGGAAATGTTCTAAACAGATTTTCATGAAACTTAACTTTAAGCCTGAGCCTAACTTTTGAACAGTAAGTCATGGAATGAGAATTGTACCCAGAGTCCTTGGGTCTATTTGTATTCATCCAAAAACAGTAGGCCTCCTCGTCTTACCAATTTGCAGGTTTCATATATAAGTTTTATTTTTGTTTTTTTGCTGCAATAGTTGAAAAAAAAAGTCTAGTGGTTGTGGCTCATTGGCCGCACGGTGGCATGGTGGTCAGCACTGTTGCCCCACAGCAAGAAGGTTGTGGATTCGAATCCCGGGGTCGACCTCCACACCTTCACCTTTCTGTGTGGAATTTGCATGTTCTGCCCGTGTCTGCGTGGGTTTCCTCCGGGTGCTCCGGTTTTCCCCACCCACAAAAACATGCATGTTAGGCTAATCATTCCTGCCATTGTCCCTGACTAAGGCAAGGTAGAAGATCTGGGGCTGGTGCCTGGGCACTGTTGTGTGTGTGTTTGCATGTGCATGTTTTGGTTGCCCACTGCTCCCCAATTGAGGATGGGTTAAAGTGCAGAGCAATAATTTCCCCGAGGCGATTTATATAGTACCCTTCTTCTTCTTCTCATTCTCCAAAAAGTGTAATAGCTTGTGAGTGAATATGCGAATATGCATATATACCGTGAGTGTATATATATGTGTATATGCTGATATGTAAATATACCTACCTATATATATATATATAATTGGTAGAAATGCAGATTAATATAAATTAAAGATAAAATGGTATAGTGGTGTGTGTGTGCGCGCGTGTGTGGGGGGGGAGCGGTTTAATCACTGGCCAGTGCTTTGGTCACAGCTGGTATTGTGCTCTCTGATTGCTGTGGGCACAAACCATTTCCTGAATGGCTCTGTCCTGCTCTTTGGCAGATGGGGAGCTCCTTCAGCTCATTCCTCCAAAGTTCATCATAGAGTACAGTGGGTGGGAAAAACTTTTCAGGAAATCGTTTTTGCCCACTGCAATCAGACCATACCATACCAGCTGTGACCACAGCACTGGCCAATGAAACATTAACCTCTCTCATCCCGCCCCACCCCCCAATCTGCTCAAATTTCCATAATTGCACTCTAATGAGTGCGTCTGTAGTTTCTTTTTGCAGTGACATCGTCTATCGTGTCCCTCGGCTCTTGGAGTGATAGAATTATATACAATGTATATACATAATAAAACTACCTTAGCTTTGATAAGTAACCTAATCCATAGGTGATCCAGGATTCATGCTACCTCAGCACCCTATGGCTGCTGATGTCATAGTTGAGCATCAGGTAGCGCGTTGGATATCACTGTGCATCTGCGATCAGTATGAAAGCTTTACCTTTACTGATGTTAGTTTCTGCTGTAAGAGCTTGAAATCGTTCCTCAGACTCATTTAAATCCAGTTGAAGTTACAATTTATACACAGCTGTAGCACTGACCCATTAGTGCAGTGGGAGGGAGAGAGTTAAGATTTGCAAATACTGTCAGTGTACAGCCACAAAAAAATGTCTAAAAAAGGAATGAGCCAGGTTGAAACCAGGCATTGTCAGCGTGACATTGATGCAGCACCGCAGAGCGACAGTGGAGCGGCTGCTACAGCGTTTGCAATATTCACAGTATATATTATGCACACCACTTGTGATGAATGAACTGTTTGATCATGGCACTGACTCATTAGTGCAGCGGTACAGTGTGTGCTTAACAACTGGGAGACTAGAGTTTGTGTCCAGGGAAGCCCAGAACCTCGTCCAAGAACCAAGTCCAACTTGGTCCAAGATCCAATCCAGCTCAATACCTCAATGTGGAGAGGTGGCTGACGGCCAGAGACAAACCATCTCGCGTCAAATCGCCAGATCCAAGCAACCAACTGCACTGATGATTCAAGCAAAGTAGTCTAAGATCCAAGTCCAAACACCAAATCCAAGAGCGATATAGTCCAGAGGAGAGCCAAGCGGTCTCGATATCCCAACACAGCGAAGTGGTTGGTTGTTAGAGATGATCCAAGCAACCTGGAGAGGCAGATTGAGGCTATTGAGATACTGGAGCAGCTGAGGTCGCGATCCAAGCTAGACCAGAGACCAGAATGGATTTTTGTGTAATAGTCGATACGGCCACTACATAGAGCAGAGTGGTTTTTTTTTATATTATAATAAAATAGAATAATTTATATTTTGTGGAGTATTTTAACATTTAGGTAAAAAAGAAAAATTCTAAACAAAAATAGAAAAAACAAAGAAGTGTAGAGCAGTTGCACCACTCACAGTATACACAGTTCAGCAAGCAATGAACGAATGAACGAAAGACCTTCACTTTCCAGCAATGCAACTGTCACACTACACTGACAACACCTATGAACACTTCAGAATTTAAAATTGAAAGGTGCCAGAGTTTTTTTTAATATTTCTGTGAGTACAACATATAACAAAAAGTCATGTTTGTCATTCCCGTGGAGAAGAACAACGACATTTTTCTATTATATACAGTAGTTGCCATCTTTCCTCCTGGATATGGAGCTAAAACCACAGTGTAGGAGAGTGTTTTCACTTTGGTTGGCTTCTATGAACGCTGACCTCTGGATCAACTGGCTGAGACCAAAATCAACCATTACCACAAGTTGTCTTCGGTGAATGAGGGCAAAGGCTCAAACACATTGGCATGAATCTGGCAAAAAGTCAATCTCTAGGTTGACCCCACTCCACCCCGCCTTGAATTGTCCTTATTTTGTCTCTCTCCTCCATATGATGTGGATGATGTGGAGTTATAGGGTTACTTTATAGGCACATAAAGAGAGATGTGCTCGTCTCTCCCTGCCGCTCTCTCAGCCTGTGACAAAACTAAAAAGTGAGTGTGTCTGTGTGTGTGAGTGCTTTGTAGGCACTGTTGTCCCGAAGTAGGTCTCTAAGAAATAAAGTGTTGGCTACTTTTGTTATGGTGGACGGGGACGCTTCAGTGGCACAACATTCAGTGGTTTGGGACCCATTATTCCTTTCTTGGATGCAGTAGAAGCTGAAAAAATTGCTTGAATTCAAACCAAATCTCCATAACCTTTATATAAATGGAGAATAAGACCTGTTCAAATATGTCAAAAAGAAGACGTGTTATAGCTTGTAAGGGTGATACCTGTGGCTTTTCATTTATATCTGAGGCCACACAAGTCAATACTGTGCCCCAGGTTCCCTTTCCACAACCAGTGATGGAAATATTTCTTTTCAGTGCACCTAGCTCCTCAATCTGGCTCCTCGGTCTTGTTGTTATTACGTATTTTACCCTCTTTTCATGCAGCGATGTGGATGGTTGCCCATTTTTTGAGAAGAGTACTGAGGACCAGGCTTTCAAACTGGTGGGAAATGCATTTACCTGGCCACCTGTCAGCCAAGGAGGGAGTTTGTTGTGGCCAATGTGACTTTGAAGGGTAATTGACGGGAACGGTCTCTTACTGAGGTATTTCAAGCGTGCACCTTGTTTTGCCTCCCCGTTTCAACATTGATGTGCCATGCATGCAGATGTTGCCCCGTCATAGGACACAGTGTCCTGACTAACTTCATCTACATAGAAGAGAGTGGTACTGAGGCACAACCCCACTATGAAGGTGAACACATTTTCATTATAGCATTTCTCTCTCTCCCTCTCACTCACTCACACACACACACACAGCTAATTGCCTTTAGCAATGGTCCTCTCATGCCCACTATCCCTGTGCCCACTCCCTCAATTCAATTACCAGCAGGCTCTTAGTCAGGAGCCTGAAATTGAGGCAACGGCCATCATTTTCAGGGTGTTATGCAGCATCCTGAACGGCTGAGTGGGTACAGACCATGTGACATACACTAAATTCCCCTTTTGTCATAAACTACAACAGTTTGACTTTACATTTTGACATGAGGTTAAACTATTCATATTCCTTAGCCTGCTTACTAGGGCTGTACGACTTTAAAAAAAAAACCCCAAAAAAAACTGACTTATTGGTTAATGCTAGATTAGTGAGTGCTCTGATTGTACTTCGCAAATTTAGGATGCCAACACAAGGCGCGTTAGATTTCAAAACACAGTTTGGTGATGCGGTGGCTTGTTGGTGAGCACTGTGGCCTCATAAGTTTGAGAGTCCTGGGTTTGAGTACAGGGCTGACCCTGGCCTTTTCTGTGTGGAGTTTGCATGTTCACCCTGTGTCTGTGTGGGTTTCCTATGGGTACTCTGCAGCTTAGGTGAATGGGAGTATCTAAATTGACCATAGGTGTGAATGGGAGTGCGATTGAGTTGTTGGTCTCAATGTCTCAGCCCTGCGATACACTGGCGACCTGTCTAGGGTGTAACCTGTCTCCAACCCCTTTGCGACCCTGACTTTGAGAAGTGGTATAGAACATGAATGGATGGATGGACGGATGGATGTTGGCCCTAGATTAAGATGATGAGCGCACAATGTATAATTCAGACTTACACAATTATGTATCAGACATTATTGTTCCCACTGGGCCGACACACTCATTACTGAGTGTATAATTGAGGCTGAAGTGAATGTGAGCGATGGTACTCCATATATGTAGGACACCTTTTACAAATAAATCGCCTCGCATTCAGCCAGTGTTTATCACAGACTCTACTGGGAAAAGAGTCTGATTAATCTTCCCATATTCAAGCCTTTTCAACAGACGTCATTGTTCCATTTTTTCTTTCTTCATCTTTTCACTGACATACATTCACCTTTCCTCCCACTCATTCACACTCTTCCTCCCTGTCATGCTATAATTTATAAACTGTTTTGTGCTGATTATCCAGGGTGACAAAAGCCTTTGGTCTGCTACGCTAAATCTGGGGGGATTAATGCCTGTTTCCTCTCCTCTCGTGTCTCTAGGTGTATTCTCTTTGCTCCGAGGATGATCTTATTAAATCTGTCATGTCATCATATTTGATTTGCTGCCCTAAATAAAACCATACACCTCAGTCCAAAGTTTAAGGTTACCCCCCCCAAACTTAAAGCCCCAAAACCTGGTAAACCTCCTCTCTCGCGGGCAGAACAAGAAGTACAAACTCTTCTCTAATTTATTACCGTTCTTTGAGGTCAGTGCATGGATTGAGATTATGTGCTTCACAAAGCTGGAAATCAACTTTTGTCATCCAGACATCTTTGAAGGATTACCTCTTCTAAAGGATTAATACCGCCGCCTGTCTTCTCACAGCTCCAAGCACTGAAAAGAGCATAAAAATCAAGTCATAACCCAAAGCCGTTAATGGATATCAGTAAGCCTTTCCTGTCAAAGGTTGACTGATATTAATTCAATATTTTTACCCTTTTGGTGAGGGTTGAAAAGACTCTACCTTGAGGAGCAAGGCCATGGTCCACTAGCGCTCAATAAGAACTCTCCTCAGGGTATCTTTACCAGCTCCACTCCACAGGAGAATATCTGAATTATGTTTTAATCTTCTTAGCACCGAATTAACATCACATCAGTGAGCAACCCAAAAAAAAAAAAAAAAGAACTGACGTCCATCCAATTACCAGCTGATAGGGAAGACTTATTAACAGGGTGGTGTGTTTCTTTATTCTGTCATCTTGAGTGCAATGTAGCGTCAAGAAAACACATTAACTGCACAAGGAATGGACTATCAATTTTGTAACATTCATACAGTATTTCTAAGATGTAACTGTAGAATGTGACTGGGGTTGTATGTGTGTGTTAGTTCCTCAAAATAGAGAACATTTTGGAAATCCAAGAAAACAATTAGACTAGGTAGGCAACATGGGTGAGATTTAACAGTAATCAGTATATCAGTAAGACACAAAGGGGCTCTGTTTTGGTTATTGAAGCCTATAAATTACATTTAACTCCCCTAAAGCAAATGATTTAAAAAATCATAACTTGGAATGTTGAACAACAACTGATGTTTCTAAACTGCTACAGATGTGATACTGTATGGAAAAGATGAGCCTGCATTGCTGATTTTCTTCTAAATAACAATGTGATTTGTAGAATTTTGCTCTCTTTGGACGCATAAATGGAAGGACATTCCATTTAGCACGGAAACACTTTCCATATCAACTGCACTTGCAGTCTTAAATGCTAACTCACTTTAATGATCAGGTATCTTATCTTCCTCAACACGTACAAAGTAATTCCGGCGTGCTGGAAATACTCTCATGTGGAATCTACATACTGTAAATTAACCACTACATCATATTTTTGTAAAACAGTAACATCTCTTAACCACCACAGGCTCACAGAAATCTGCATATGCTCGTTCGCTTTCTTCTCTCC
>OMNV01000700.1:0-10372 GCA_900303265.1 Brotula barbata
GAGTCTCTGGCCTCAATGTGGAAAAGGAACTCCTTCTCAATCTCATAGTCAAACGTTTTGAGTGCGTAAAGATTACCGTTCTCTGGGTTGATGGAGAACAGCATGGACATGGAGGTGTTGGCTATCTCCTTCTCTAGGATGAAATAAACTAGATACTGGTTTTCATGGAGGTCAGGGTCAAATGCTGTCAGGGAGCTGAGCAAGGCACCAGGTGCGTTATTCTCCATGACTCGTATGGTATAAAATGACTGAGGGAACTGTGGAACATTGTCATTAACATCCAGCAGTTCTAAAGTCATGGTTTCATTGTCAGATAAGGGAGGAGAACCTCTGTCAGTTACAGTGAAAGTGATGTCATATTCTGGAACCTTCTCACGGTCTAAGGGCTCTGACACCACTAACTCATAATAATTATCAGAGGATTCCCTCAATTTAAAAGGCATATTATCAGGAATATGAAGATCCACCACTCCATTATCACCAGAGTCCTTATCACTCACACTCACTACTGCTATCACGGTGTCTAATGGAGTATTTTCTTTGACTGGACTTTGGAATGATTTAATAGATATTTCAGGGTGATTGTCATTCATATCCATTACTACAATTTTCAATTTACACTGCCCTGATAGGCTGTTAGCTCCTCTATCTGTAGCTATGATTTCCATTTCATAATCTCGCAAATCTTCATAATTCAACATTCCTTTCACAGTAATCTCCCCAGTGGAGGGATTCAGACTAAATGTTGCCTGCGTCTTCTCTGATGTATACAGACTATATGTGTATTCAACCTGTGCATTCGTTCCCTCGTCTAAGTCTGTAGCGTTCAGATGAATCACCAGACTTCCAATAGGAGAGTTTTCCATAATAATAATGTCATATTTTTCTTTGACAAATGTTGGGGCGTTGTCATTTGTATCCAGCACGCGAACAATGATGCTGGCAGTGCCGGTGCGTGTAGGGACTCCGCCATCCACGGCAGTGAGAATCAAATGGTGATCTGCGTGCTTTTCTCGGTCTAAACTCTTCTTTAATATCAAATCAGCGAACTTGGATCCGTCTCTCCCGGTTTGAGTTTCTATGTCAAAGTATTCGCTTTCACTTAGAAGGTATGTTTTCACTGAATTGGTGCCCAGATCTGGATCAACCGCATTATTAACAGAAAATCTCTCACCAGCGGGGGTTGACTCCATGATGTCCAGGTTTATTGTGTCTCGTCGAAAATGGGGAGCGTTATCGTTTATATCCATTATTTCAAGTTCGATATAGAATATCCGCTGTGGGTTCTCCACGGTGGCTTCCATTTTGAGATAACATGTCGGTGTTTTTATTGCGCAGAGATACTCTCTGTCAATCCTCTCCACGATGTAAAGTTCCCCGGTTTCTTTGTTCACATCCAGATATCTCTTGTTGGATATGACGTCTAAGCGCATCTTCCGTTTGCCGAGTGTCCTCACGTCTAAATCTAAATCAGAGGCTAAATTGGCGACAACCGAGCCTGCCTCTAATTCTTCTGGAATAGAATAATGAGTGACTGCACAAACCGTGTTCACGAATGTAGCGATCAACAAAAGCGCAACCACACACCTCCCCAAAGGATGTCCGCTGATGTGCAAATCCATTGTCACAGCGCTAATTCAATGCTCCTATCCACCGAGTTACCACAGATGCAATCAAACTATTCAAACGTGGTGTTTAAAAAATGCCAAAATTCGTTTGCTGCCCTAAAAGAGACACCTTAAATCTCATTCAGCATCAGCAGCTGTCCTGCCTCCTGACGCTTCCCCACAATGAACTGACACGGTATAATGGCGTCTGCAGACGAAGGTCGGTATGTTTATCTGGGAAATAGCGACACTGACTACATGAAATCATACATTTGCTGGAGACTACACTGTAAATCTTTAACTAAAATTTTCAGAGAAATCTGAACAGCATTCTGCTATAGGCCTTTCAAGTTAATATAGCATTATATTGTAAATTGAAATGCAATCTGGAGAGAAAGGGATGCAGTACAGCACTCAAAGAAGATGGCAAAATTACAGAAAACTACTTAAAACTAACAACAATCCAACACCAGACAGAATGTTTTTGACTGGATGCTGATTGTTTTGTTTTGACTGTTACAGCCTGACTGCACTGCTGTTGTATTGTTTTAACTGATGGCCAAGAAGTAAACGCTGTTTAGCTGCACTTGACGTGATAATGTTTGCCTTTTCATTTCTTGATTGAAGCAACATGGTCAAACGAGTTTTTCCATAATATCAGAATCACATTTGAAATAATCAACTTTTTTCATATATTGTTAGAATCAATAATCAATGAATATATTCAGAGAGATTCTATTATTTTGCCTTTTCTGGTGATGAGCGTTATGACGTCCTGTAAACGGAAATCCTTTTTGCTGGGGCTCGCTGTAGTCTCCTCCTACTACTAATGTAACTTTCAGTGACAACATAATGCAGCCTACACCCTTGAATTAATTCAGAAGTTGGAGATTTTCCATTTTTCCTTCCAAATTGTTGAATGTTCTGAAGATTAATAACGCTGCGTCTGATTCAAGTACAGCAACTATGGACATTGCTGATGCTTCTACTGATAATATGACTGATATTATTTCAACTCCATAACATTCTTCTTTTTAACTTGGTCATTTTTTTGAATTTATGCACCTGTCACATTCATAGATGGATGTTAACAGAGATGACAGTGTTGTCGCTGACACATTGAGCCTTGCATGACACTGGCTGCATTCACAACTGTCACAAATAAAATTATGCTTTTGATAATAATAATATTAGGTTGAAATGTTGAATTCTCCCACAAAAAAACGTGCCACAACATTTAAGCCTATCGCTAAAATTCACAGCAATATTTAAGTGGACCAGTTCTCAAATGAATGGATGCTAAAAAAAAGAGGAACACGTATTCATACCTGCAGAGTAGAGGCTGCTGAGTCACTAGTCTCTGACAGGCCTGTGCTCCTCGGTAAACTGGACACGATGTATCTGGAGCCCTTTGGCACAGGCTGTCTAACTACAAGCTTTCCCTTCCTGGTCTCAGCCAGAAACAGACTGTACCAGTAGGCATCGTTGGACACCAGAGTGGAATCTGCGATGGTGGAGTTCCTCTCACTGATCACACTGTTCCTGCTGGGAGGAGCAGCTTTGCTGCCTTTGGGTTTCTGACACTTGAGCACGATGGTCACCAAGATGGTGATGAGCAGGAGAAAGGACACCGAGCCCAGACCGATGACCAAATACAGGTTCAGGTCTGAAAAGATGTCGTATTCTAGAGGCACCTCGGTCATGTCAGAGTAGGCCTTCACAGCAGTCTCCACTGTGGACAGTTTGATGGTGACTGTCGCAGAGAGAGCGGGCTGACCGTTGTCCTTGGCAACAACAACCAGTCTTTGGTGGCGTGGATCTCTGTAACTGAACATCCTCATGTGCGGATCTCTCCGTTGTACTGGTCCAGACTGAATAAGGTGGCGTCAGTCACCTGGAGAAACTGGTAGGTAATCCGAGAGTTGTGCACCGAGTCCGTGTCCAAGGCGATCACCTTGGCAACCAGGGAGCCTTTATCGGTGGATCTGGGGATCTTTTCCTCCACCACCGAGCCGTGGGCTCGCCACGGAGAACATCACGGGAGCGTTATCGTTCTGGTCCACGATGATGATGTGGACGGTCACGTTACTGCTGAGTGGAGGAGAGCCAGAGTCTCTGGCCTCAATGTGGAAAAGGAACTCCTTCTCATCTCATAGTCAAACGTTTTGAGTGCGTAAAGATTACCGTTCTCTGGGTTGATGGAGAACAGCATGGACATGGAGGTGTTGGCTATCTCCTTCTCTAGGATGAAATAAACTAGATACTGGTTTTCATGGAGGTCAGGGTCAAACGCTGTCAGGGAGCTGAGCAAGGCACCAGGTGCGTTATTCTCCATGACTCGTATGGTATAAAATGACTGAGGGAACTGTGGCGCATTGTCATTGATATCCAGTAGATGTACGGTAATTGTTTCATTATCAGATAATGGGGGCGTCCCTGCATCTGTCACTATCAATGTGATGTCATAGTCTGGCACCGTTTCTCGATCTAAGGGCTCTGACACTTCCAGCTTGTAATGCATGGGTCTATCTGACGACTCGGTTAAAATAAACGGTAGCCGCTGATTTATGAATAAACTCACATTTCCATTGTCCCCTGTGTCTCTGTCACTTATGCTCACCAAAGCTATGACGCTCCCCACAGGAATGTTCTCATCTACGGCGCTTTTGACGGACTGGACAGTGATTTCAGGATAATTGTCATTCATATCAGTAACGTGAACGACAACTTTACATTGACCTAACAACGGATGCGTCCCTTTGTCTCTCGCTTCAACGTACATCTCGTAGAATTTCATGTCCTCGTAGTCAATGGTGCCCTTCACTGTTATCTCTCCTGTATTAGGATTTAACGCGAACACGCCTTGCGTCTTTTCTGACGTGTAAAGAGTGAACGAATACACAATCTCTGAATTGAGACCCTCGTCGAGATCCGTCGCGTTAAGTTTCATTATTAAGGTTCCTATAGGGCTATTCTCCGTCATGTTTATTGTGTAGGTGTGTTTGTCAAACTGAGGAGCGTTGTCGTTGGTATCCTGGACCCGAACGATAATATTGGCTGTGCCTGAGCGCACGGGGACTCCTCCGTCCACGGCAGTCAAAATTAAATTATGATCAGCGTTAGTCTCTCTGTCCAAAGACTTGGTCAACACCAAGTCGACATATTTGGTTCCATCACTGCCAGTTTGGATTTCAATGGTGAACTGTTCGCTATCACTGAGTTTGTATGTTTTTATTGTGTTTACTCCAACATCTGGATCCACAGCATTAGGCAAAGAGAATCTCTCCCCAGGTGTCGCAGATTCAGACACGTCTAGTTCTACTCTATCCCTTCGAAAATGGGGGGCGTTATCGTTGATGTCCGTTATACCTAACTCAATGTTGAAAATACGCAGCGGGCTTTCTATGATGACGTCCAGCTTCAGAAAACAGGAGGTCTTAGCCGGACACAGATACTCCCTGTCCATCTTCTCGACAATATACAGCTCTCCTGTCTTTTTGTTAAACTCCAGATAGTTCTTGTTGTGAAAAATATCAAGTTTTACCTCCCGTTGTGCCAGTCCTCCAAGCTCGAGTCCCAAATCTGCAGCAAGGTTAGCTACAACGGAGCCCCTTTCCATCTCCTCGGCTATGGAGTACCGCGTCACAGACAAAGCACCGGGCCACACTGCCCACAAAACAAAGAGTGTGGCCTGGAAACGCATTCTGGTGTGTGCAGAAAAATACTTCAGGTTCTGAATGGTGCTTCTGCCTCCTACGATGTAAAAAAAAATCTCGGGAAAAGACATCAGATGTTAGTTTATGTGTAAAATGATATATTTGCTCCTACGAGAGGGGCGTCCGGCCGTGCGCCTTCTCCTTGCGGATGGGAGTGTCACTACTGCCATGGGAGCTGCGTGCGTCTTGATATGGAGTGGTGAACAGTGACACCGTGTGATGCTGACTGTAAGGTTCACATAATGTACATGGATATAGTGCTGATTAATAAGATCCGAGCTTGACACTTGTAAAAATATTCATTGTCAAAATATTGACTCCACAATCATCTGCATTCATTTGACCTATAATTGATGATAAATTGACAAGGAGACAGCACATCACGGGTGGTTTTTAAACACTTTAGCCTTAGCGCCTTAGAGTAGTGCTGAATTAGTCAATTAATTCTGAGACCTGTACCAATGATTTTTCTTCCAGTTTTTCTTCCAAGTTAAAAAAAAAATCCTCATTGATCCCTCCACCATCTCTTAATAATGTCACATTGACTATAGTGAACAAAATAACTGCTATACAGCATTCAGATACATGTAGTGCAGTAAAAGCCACAATATTTCTTTATGAGCTTACGGGTCCCATCTTCGACTAAATTCATTTTAAAAAGAACAGGATACGTTGAAATCAAGTGATGTGTCTTTGTCCTCTCTAGGATTTATTCGTTCAAAACCAATGATGGGAAAATACATTAACATCAATAACACAAAAATCAAATAAATAAACGGTTAGTACAAGATTACTACTCCAGATTGTCTTCTCTGGATTAAAAAGTACATCCGAGGCTCCCTAACACTGCCATAGTTTATTCAACAAAAGTAAGACTGAGAAAGTAGTGACAACTCACCAGGTCGGATCCCCAGGAAGTTCCTGCCTATACCGGACTACGTCTCCTATTAGCACCGTTACATCAAACACACACAGGCCCGTTTATTCTACAACAGTAAACGACGAACCCGAATGTCTCCAACAGATGTGTTTTTATCTCACGCCAACTTTTGAGTTCACAGGTAATGCCAAACTGGAAACTCCTAAAATGATTTCCACCTGGCAAACGGTGGTTACCACTTTACTTCCTGTTTTGAAAGTCTCGTTGCTCGTCGTATAGTTTGATGCCCCGCTGATTATACGTCAAGCTAATTTCAATGTCACAATATCAATATTGTCTCAATTTTGGTTTCTAACAATGGATCCTCCCACCCCTCCCTTTCTGAGCTCACAGCGCTCTCACCGAGCACACTCCCATAGTGATTCTTACTCACTGACACCCTCTGCTGGCAAAATGTGGTACCAACCCAAAGTCAAAAGATGGCGCAGATGTTCATGGCTTGCATGTGAATTACGACATATAGAAGAATTCTAGCATTAGTACACTGACGTTGAATGTTGAATAATGAATACTGAATATAAATCTGATACTAAAATAAAATTTCAGTACAAGTTCTGTCAATGTGGTCAGTGACTTTAACTGTGGTGATCAATTATCTCTCAGATCCTGTGCTTGTACCCATGACAGAATGTAGATGCAGATGTGGGGTATTATGTTAAGACGTGTGTGTGAGTATGTGTAAGGAGACAGCGAGCCTCTCTAGCCATTGTTCATTGTATGAGTTGGATGCGCCCTCCTGTGGACAGATGTAGAAACTGCCAGTGGCCAGAAAAGCCGCAAAACGGATCAGCACCACGGCACCGTGGACAGTTCTCAGGGAGTTTGAACCAATAGGTTTTGATTAAAGCTTTTGATGCGATATACCGTATCTTTCTAAAAAAAAAAAAAAAAAAAAAAAAAAAGATTATGTGGTTTACTTTCTACGGAAAATTCTGAATTGCTTCGATCTGCAGGTATAGAGCTAAATGTCACAGTTAATGCATGAAATGTTTGTGTGTCTGTGTTTTACCCTGCATAATAATGAAAGTAAAACATCTTAAACCTTTATTTTAAGAACAGAGCTCCATCTTTATCTCATATGAAAGTAAGCCAAGCTGACCTAAATTCTGCTGCCCTTTTGGTTGTCCCCATGGATCACCTCAGCGTGGTGAAGGTTAACCTGCTCCCTTGCTCCTCTCCATGCTCTCTGTGGACTCCCATTCCTTATTAACAGAATTATTTTCAATCTAAGTCACATGCCAACCTAATTACCAAGCTCATTTCTGGCCAGCTCTAACCTGTTGATGGTTGGAATTCATTCTGAGAAATAAGATCTAAAAGGGCACAGTGAGAGGCCACAGGCCCTCCATAGCTCAGATCCAGGTGTGGCATTTAGAGCTGAGCCCCCCCTTCCCTCGACGCTTGTATTCGTATTCGTGATCTTAATTAAAGTGATATTTCGAGACAGGAGGTTCTGTTTGTTCAGTTAATGAACCCCACTATTCTCTACGGGCAAATGGAAATGCAAGCACTCCAATTAGCATATGTTAGCATTTTACTATGTTTATTCCTCACAGTGGAAAACAGCTTACCAAGGCAGAAAGCTTTCCGCTCTTGTAATAGCAGCAGTGGAACTTTTCCACTACAAAATAATTGACTCAAGCTAATTAAACATAGCTTTAGTAACACACTTAAGCCTAAATGCATGTTGCATGTGTCGTCTTTAGGATGCGTGCATCTACGTGCATGTTCTAGCAAATGAGCTGTTTAATTGAAAAGTGTTTCACAAGTGACATGTGTTCGTTATTTGGACTCTTACGATTGACAGGACAGATATGAACCATGAGGGGAAAAAACATATGAAAAAAATACTTTATTTTCATAAATGTATACAGTACATGTATGAGGAAGATGCCCCTTTTGTTCCTTTCAATAGTTTGCTGTAGCTTGCATATTACACATAATCATACTATGTCTCCATGTTGCCACAAGCTGTTCTAAAGAACAAACACAAACAGTTTATTTTTTCATAAAACAATATATAAATATATAGATATATGAATTCATAAGGATGTGCAAAATTGTCAAGCACAAATTCGGATGTACCAACTGCTGCTCCACTTTGATTGTCTAAATAATAATATTAATAATAATAATAATAATAATAAGAATAAGAATAGACATAATAGATAATAATAGAACAGATCCAGAGGTTGTTTTATTTTTTCTTCCTTGCTGATTTCATTTCCTCATCCCTTCAGAGAAAGGTGAAATAATTGTTCATTAGTTCATATAGTGAACGGTCTCTTCCTCGATTTGCATTAGAGATTGTTCTTCCACTGGTGAAAAGTCAGTCATTGTACAGATCATTGTTAATAATGGCCGCCTCTCCCTGGGGGGACATCTGTAGACGTCGCTTCTTACCAAAGGTGGAGAAGGAGTTGTGAACGTCAAGCTCACTGCGTTGGACAGTGGGCCTCAGAGTGCAGAAGCCCGATGGCGTCCCTGGGATGTACACATTGTGATGGTAGTCGGGCGGAGGGTGTGGGTGTGGGTGGGACGGAAGCGACGGCTGCTGCTGCTGGGGTGGTGGTGTGCACCTAGGAGTCCAGGACCGAGGCTGGACCCCACTGGAGGAAGGAGACATCTTATAATCTGGAGAGAGGAGGAGAATCTACATATATAACCACTGTGCATGCAGGCATACTCAACCACACATGTACAGGTACACTGAAACCCGTTTGTGGATTTCTATAGGCTTGGACTCTCGTACCTTTCACACCTCTCATGTGAGTGCCCCAGGTCCAGTACTGTCCAGGTGCCATAGATGTAACATAGTTTTCTGGGTCTGCATGCATGGCCTTACACATCAGGGTGCCATCCATGTTGATTGAGTTATAGCTGCAAATGAGAGCGAAAGTCGTGTGAGGATGGAAGGCCAGATTAAACAGCATTTTTTAAAATGTAGATTCGACCACTGTCTGATTGTTACCTTTTAATGGAGGAGTTGTGATTCTTTGTTAGAGTCCAGTCTGTGTTTGGCTGCTTCAACTGCAGAGGAAGGACACATCTCAATTTAATCAAAATGGAAAAAAAACTCGAAATGCACAGCAAAGTAAAATGTCAATGTCATGTTGATTTTGGAAAACGTCTGTCTCCAAATTAAGACTTCATAAATCACAAACTAGGCGTTCCAGCTTGTTCTGCAACATGACTTTCAGAGATAAAAGGCATATGGAGCAGTGAATCACCGCTGAACCACCGCTTTTTCAAAGGTGGATCGTGACTGCCGCCCTGTGGATAAAGAGAAGAACTAAAGTGGACTTTGAGCTTTGTGCGCACTGACTTGCCTGTCCCTCCGTTTTGCTTTTATCCTCTGTAACACAGCGGGCGGGGTTTGATGTTTATGCCTGGTCTAATTCTCATAGTATGGATTCCACGCTCTATTAATTCACTTACAGTTGTGAACAAGGAGAATGCGACGTAAGCGCATCATTAGAATTGGTATTCAAAATACAACCCTTGCCAGATATACGCACAAAACCAATTAGAACCCTACCGGGATGAAACGAAACACGATTGTAATCTTCAAAGGAAGCTGTGCCAGGGAGGAAATTAAGAAAATTACACACGTCATTGTTTTGTGGATTTTGTGCATCATTTTGCATTAATATTTGCCTGATGGTCCTCGAGCGAGCTTTTTAATTAAAAGTCTCACACGGAGCCTTGAAAAGTTGGGCTCAGACAACTCGAACACGCACTCACGCGCGCGAACACGTGCGTGTTGAAGCCCGCCCGCATACTTGTGAGTGTTTGTATTCATTTCATCTGTTCGTCTTCAATTCGTCATCCCGCGCGTTTATCTCACGTAAAGGTGAGGTTGTTTTTAGTCTGATTTGTCTTTGAGGTGTAACATTGTCTCTGACGCGCACATCTCTCGTCTGACTCACGCGGGCACGCTGAGGGACACCACCGGTTGAATTAAGGCAGCCAATTAACGCTAAGAAGGACACTTTCTCCTGGAGGAGCGCCGCTGCGGGCTGAACCATCACTGTGACCTCGAAATCCCTCATTATGTGTCCAGAGGTGTGTGTGTGTGTGTGTGTGTGTGTGTGTGTGTGTGTGTGTGT
>OMNV01000702.1:0-15052 GCA_900303265.1 Brotula barbata
CATTCTTTACCACAGATGAACTGCTCCTTTCCTAATTTACTCCTCTGAGCTTTAAGACTGAAACATACGCCGACACAGACACCCACGCGGCTAAACATCCTCATCCTATTGTCTTTTTGGCTCTCACTGAGTGTGAAAAGTGAAAATCTTCCAGTGTAGCCACGAGTGTGAGCCCAAGACTGAAAAAATGGTTTTCAAATCAAATGTCACTCTCTTGTAGTCCACCTTATTGTGTCTTTTGTCAAGATTCCGATACTCTGTCAGGTAGATTTGTTCTGGAAACAGCCTGCTATAATTTCACTGCAATGGCACTTTTTTGGACATTAAATATTAATATTTGATTTAAGAATATACATTTTTTAGGCCTCAGTTCCAGACGTGAGTGACAGTGATAGCCATGCCCATACAGATACACATGCACAAGTACTGGCTGCAGATCTAATTTATGATCCGTATCATTTTTTGCTTGTTTTTATGCTTAGCTGAGTGTCAAACCTCGTCTTTTGCCGTTTTGTCACCCAGTGTCTTGGAAATGAATGCATTACATGAGCGCACACAGACGGAGAAAACTCGATGTTTCTCTGTCATTTATTTGGCTGTTTTTCCTCAATATCCACTTCCTGTCTGCCTGTTTTTTTCCCCAGTCTGGTAAACATTATCATGAGCTGCATGGTGCGCACAAATGTACAACATCCAGACACACACGTGTGTGTGTGCACGTGCACACGCATGCATTAGCATGGCATCTGTATCTGTGCATGAGTGCAGGCGCTCACCTTTGTTTATGCAAGTGTATTCATGCATATGACGACGTGTTTATGTACCCAACCGACTGGATTTGCATGAGCGTTTCCCTGCCATTCAAATCAGTCATTCACCTCCTGCCCCACAGCTTTGTACCAGCAGCTGGGTTGCACAATCCTTCCCCAGGCTTCCCCCACAATCTCCTGCTCTTTATCATGCACGGCACATCCCTGGACTACTGCAGGCACCGAGCACTTCATCACCACTGCACAACCTGCAGAGAAGAGCAGAGACAGACGGGGAGATGGGCTCAGGGTTCAAGAAGACCACGATTAGAATAGGACATCCTGACGGCTGGCTGGCTCAGCTCTGCGCTCACGTGTTCCCCCGGTCTGAAATATGCGTCAGGGGAGGTAAAAATCGGATGTCGTCATGTGTGTGATTATTGTTTGGTGATAAGGTTACGCATGGCCTTCATTTTAATTTGCTCAAACTAGCGGGCATATCCCCCCTAAAACTGCAGCCTGAGTGGATATTGGTGGCTAACAGCCTTGTGGAGTGGCTTCAGTGCAGAATTCTGTCAGAGGACATCTCCACTGAGAAAAAACCCGCAAAAAAAACGTGGAGTTGAGACAGAGGGGAGCGGAGGAGGAAGACTGGCTTCCTGGTGTCAACTCTAACTGGGCTGGGAGTGTTGTATCTTCTCTCAGGTAGACGCTGATATCATCCGTGACGGCCTGCCGTGGAGGGAAACAGTCGCACCGAGGTGTCAGCTTTAAGTGGGTTTGGGAGTTTTGTCACCGATCAGCTATCAGCATTTCACAGTGACTTTTCACTGAGGTGTTCTCTCTGAGGTCGGAGCCCAATGGATATGGATCTCCATTTCTGTCTTCCCTTCTACTATTTATACTTCTCCTTCTTTACTCTTCTGTCTACTTGTCGTTTTTAGCTCTGCATCCTCTGCTCTCCTCCCAGGAGAGAGAAAAATCTCCAGCAGTATCATGGATAATGGCTGTTCTCTATAACAGAGCTGTCTCTCCAATTCATCAGGTCTGACCTTCAAGACGCATCTTGATGAGTGCCGAAGGTAATGACACTGCTCGGCTTGCCCGTTCTTCAGTCGGAGAAACAGCCGGCACTGATGAAAGGCTATAATAAAATCATCTTTTATTTAATATGATTGTCTGCACCTGATGCGATTGTTACCGTGATCACACAGAGGGATCAAATATTGGCTTTCTGGCGATTCTTTTATTAGAAGTGGTGTTCGGATGCTGCATACTCGCTGCCGGGCCTCTCATTTCATTTACTAATTTTCACCGAATCTGAAAACGGTGCTTGAGAGCGAGCGCCTTCCTATCCAACAAAAGCCCAGCAAAAGGAACGTATCCATGTTTTCAAAAAAATACACCTCTAAATGGTTACCGTGTCCCTGCAGGCGTGCAGACTGGAGGGAAAGTGGCGGTCGTGTAGCACTGGAGGCTAATCACCACAGAGACTTCTCTATTGTCTGCCTGAACTGCGTGAATGAGTGTTCTGCACATATGTGCCAAGCTACTGGAAAGAGAGGGAGAGAGGCTGCCTCACTCTCTATCTGCTGCTGCTGCTTCTGGGCTGCCGTTCAACTCGGCTTCCCGCATGTGTGGGTAGAAGAGCTCTATATCATCTGCTGGTCTGAGTCGACAGCTCTTTGTAGGCCAGCTTAGTGTACGTTTGTTAAAGAAGCAACCAACATGCTTGACAGCCAACAAATATCAGTGGCGCGTGCGTACCCTCCTACTCCGAGCGGCGAAGGACAGCTACGACAAATCAATACATATCAATTTTAAGGGATGAAAATGATGATAAATACAGACGGGGTCCCGTGAGCGATGGCCTGATGTTTCACCGTTGACACACACGTACACACACGCGCGTCATTTTCTGCACGCACAGGTACAGAAACAGAATTTATCTGATAGATTCCTGAAAGGCTGATTAATAGGATTAGTAATTAGAGAGACAAGATTATTTGGGTTGTTAAGTGTTTCGGATTAACGGTAGGTTGATAGTTTGTCACTGTATTAGTGCACATCGCTGTTTCTGGCAGGATGAGTTATTTCTCCCCGTAGAATGATCAGTGATGGCACAGACAGGAGTATTCTATCTCTGAGCTAATGAAACCATCCTGACACATCATTCTCCCAACGCTAACTTTTATCTCCTGTCCTCCTGCAGACGGCACTAAAATGACCATTATTCTCTCTGTGTGCTGTGTGTCTTTGTCTGTCTGTCTGTGTCTGTGTGTGTGTGTGTGTGTGAAAGTGACTGCGTGAGCGTGTTTGTGTGTGTTTATGCTTATTGCCTATGTATATGCGTGAGCAGCTCTCTCTATTCATCAACATGTCACCTGTAATGGCTGCTAAATTAACCATGTGTTTCGGGGAGCAAAGCTGCTCTGATAAATCTCTGGCTGGCAGGAGGTGTGTGTGGTCCACTCCCATCCACCTCTGCTGTGACCTTCCTCCATCGGGCCATCTACGCCAGAATTCCCAAAATCCACCTCACTCCAGCAGTGGAAAACCATAGACGGAAATACGCTGCATCATTTGGTTCTTAGTAGATAAATGACAGTTATAAATTATTATTATTATTATTATTATTATTATTAGTAGTAGTAGTAGTAGTATTAGTATTATTATTATCATTATTATTATTTTATTTATTTTATTTTTTTATTCTTCTTCTTCTTATTATTATTGTTGTTGTTGTTGTCATGCTTGACCTCGACATACCAGAACAACAAGTCATTCCGTGATTTATCCATCATTTCATCTATTTGGTCCATTTGTCGTTGCTTTTACACTGAGATGTTTTCGAGATAAATAAACGTGAAGTTCAAACTGAAACTGTCGACAGTCCAACTCGTTGAATTTGTCCTCCAAAGTTTAAATCAACGTTTGAAAACCTCATTCAAGTGATTCAAGGGAACTGAAGACAAGCTCCATATTTATCTTTAAAGACATGTGGAGTGTTGGACAGGATTATAATTTACTTAATATGAAGACCATCATTAGGTTGACATGACACTGAGAGGACAGAAATCATTTTACTTTCAATACTTAAGTACAGTTATTGTCCAAAAAATTATTTTCACACTTTTGTAAAATTAACATCAGCAGCTCAATGACTTTTACTTACTAAAATATGTTTTCTGATTTCTGTCTATTTTACCCAGTTTAAGTCATTTTTAAATGAGATCTCTGCAGTGAGGATGAAAGTGAAGTATAGAGGACAGTGATCAGACAGAAGCACACACTGTACTGTAGATAGGCTCATTATTTATCAATCAGTGCTTATGGCTCAACGTCAACTCTGATCAGGTTTGGGAATAATACAAACGTTTCACGAGCACAATCATTAAATGAAGTTGAGCTATGCTGCACCGGCTTACTTTTTTTTTTGCTTTATCCTAATATTAGACAGAGTTCAGAATATTTTCCTTCTTCTTTTGGATGTTTTTTTTTTTTCTTTCTTACTACGCGTAATGACCCCGAAGACGAAAAGAAGATCAAGGTATTAAAATGTAATGATTTTTGACACGCCCAGAGAAAAAAATGGCAGGGATTAAAGTAAAACGACAACAAAACAACGGAGCCTGTAAGGGAAGAGGAAAAGGCGAACAAAAGGAGCAGTATCCTGGAGTGCAGATTGATTCCTATCTGCTGGTACATAGACAGTGACCTGCGGGGAGAGCTTATCTTGGCTCGTGCTCTATCTCCCCTACCTTCTGATCCCACCGCTGTAGGGTTTGGACCGGTCGGGAGGAACAGGGGAACAGCAGAACGGATGAATGGAGAGATGGAAAGATGACTGATGAATGGCTGTTTGTGTGGATGGGTGGAGAGACGAAGGGGGGAGGTGGGGAACGCGGCAGAGGAAGGGCGAAGGAAAGGAAGAAAGGAAGGGAGCAGGGAGGAAGATGGATAGATGTGGGACATCAGGAGGGAAGGACGGCATGGGGAGGGAAGAGCCTCTCTCTGCAGAGTAATCAGGGCATGATCAGCAGATGGAAGGACAGGCAGAGAGGAACGAGGAGGACAGCTGGAGAGATGGAGGAGATAAAGCAGTGATAGGACAGAAGGAGCCATGCAGAACCAAAATACACAGAGACTGACCGGCATGGAAAAGAAAATGGAAGATGAAAACGGCAGAGCAGAGAGGTGGAGAGACAAAGGGAGGCTGACGGAGGAGAGGATGATGGAGTGTTCAGGGGAACGGGCCAACACGTCCGCTGCAGGGGGCCGGCCGGGACAGGCAGGGATGGACGGACAAAGTACTACTGAGCAAACATCTATCAAAATCTAATCTGACTACTGATAATATGAATACAAAAGTTTCTCTACTACTTCAGATTATGTCCATCTTGGAATGAGTGAGTGAGAGAGAAAGTATTTTAACCACTTCAGCACTAATAAATGTGTAAAGTAACTAGTAATTTTTCACACTAGCAACCCATTAAATCCATTGACAAAGCATTAAAAGTCGGACATTTTCTAGAGAAGTTATGATAGAACACTAATCTTGACATTTTTTCCATAAATGTCTCTTTATTCCAGATGTGTTGGGTATCACTTCAAGCAGATTTCTCTGATATTTTTGGTATCTCCCTTACACCTGGATTACACATATTTCAAACATAACGATAAAGAAATGAGGCCCGTCCCTGCACGTGGCGGCTTGGAATCCATCTCAAACGTAGATCCATTCTTTTGGGCCGCTTCCTGCAGGATGAAGGTAATTTTCTGGATTCTCCTTTTATATTAATTATGGTGCCACCGTGCCAGCCTCAGCCTGACCTTTCCTCCCAGCTCATTACTCCTTCACAAGTAGATCCAGTTCATCGTCAATTAACTAACTTTTAATGAAGAGAAGGGTTGTTGAGCAAGACCTACAACTGTTCTCCTGGTAATGTAACACGCCACTACCTTCACTGCTTTTAATGACAACCTGCGATACAGTCTATGAACACGGGGATACAGTTTCCAGAAGGGGGTAATAATAGTCATGACGGGCGGTGCTGGCAGTCGCTCAGAGATACGAGCTGTCTTTGGCAGCAGCGGAGATCCTGTCGATGGGATTCTATTCTTTTAATCATAGGAATTCTCTAATTAATGACATGCAGAAAGTGATTCTGCTCTCCTTATTTTTCCACACCTATCAGTTCATTTAATAAAGGCCCTTCACACGTGCTGAGAGGCCATATCTGCTGCTGTACCGTCTGATCTCTGTATTTACGAAGATTCTGCGCCTCTTTATTGACAGAAAAATATGATGTGTTTGGGTTGACACATCATGTACAGTATGTGTTCGTTGTGTTATTTAAACAAACTACTGTAGAAGCGATGTAACTGCAGGTGAGAAAAGTGCACCTCGTTTTAGCTCCTTATTGAACATTTCAGCAGCGTTTAGTGGCTCTTGGCACCCATCACACATCCAAAATGAATCCCAGCACGAGGAGGAGCTTAAGAAGTATATTATTTAATTAGATGTGATATTGCAGCTGCCGTGCCTTCACAGTGATCCATCATAATAAAAAGTTCTCTGTCCGTTATCTGATCCGATCTTCCTCTCGTTCTTCTGTGTGGTCAAACTCTTTGGCGTTCAGCTTTCCTCCTGTTTCTCACAAACAGCCGGCGTCTCCTCTCCCGCAGCAATGATTGGTTTGTTCGGCCGTGTATTTGAATGAATGTTGAATTTCCACTACCTCCTCCTCCTCCTCCTCCTCCTTACATTTGTGGTCAAAGAACGTCACAAATATAGGCTGCATTCATCCAAATAGGCAATCCAGCAACCTGCATGAGTTTTTCTGTCTGTCTGATCACCTGTTTTCTGCTGAGATGTGCCACGTTTATGACCACACACTCTATACAGAAATACACGTTGATAATATCATACAATAATTGCTGAAAACCAACCTTGACATAAGTCTGACTGAGTTGTTTTCTTGTGGTTTATTGCGGTTTATCCATTTATGAGTCACGTCCTCTTTCCGAGTGTTGATTTTTGGTTGCGAGCCAACCCCCTTTTGTCAACATTTGGCTTACAGATTGCACTGTTATGGCAGTTGGACTTCAGCACAGTCCATTAGTTTGTGACCTTCAAATCTTGATTTTCTGTGTTCTTTTCTGGCTGCATCATGACAGACATATTCACACACTCTCCTTTCACCCAAGACAACACAAAGGCCTGACACGAGCCGAACTGTGCTCGGTGACAAAAGTCACACGGGCCCAGGCTGAATGAGAGCCGGGCTTTTTCTTTGTGTGAGCGTTTGAATGAAGATGGAACAAAGATGGAAATAGCAGGCCTGACAATTCAAAGCGCATCGCACGGCCATTATTGATATTTGTGCTCTGCTGTCAAAGCCCATCCATTACCTTTATTAACTCTCACCTTCTCATCAGCGGCAGACCGATGCATCATAATAGCGTCTTCGTGCCGAGCGCACATAGTTTTGCTGGAAGTTTTCCCTGAAAATGTTCAGGTTTCGTTCACGAGACAAAGGTCAGGCCTGTTTGTAAGTCACAGTTTGGGAGCGATTATCCTCTCGGAGTCAGGAGGCTTAATATGTCTGAGCCCTCCGAAGACTCTAAATAGTAACCTTTAAGAGCTCTTATGTATTTATTATCCGTACTTATTCTTACACGTGTTTCCATGATGAGTTTCCAGCTCGGGATTTCACGGGGCACACGTCAGATAAATGAGTTTTTAAATGAGGTCATGAGGTCCTGGATGTGGTTGATCAACTTCTGCTTGATTATCTCCACCATATTTCTTCTCCTCCTTTCAGTCTTTCTGTTGTTTCTTCTGCTTCGCCCGTTCCTAACGTACAAGCGGCGACACCGAGTCAACGTGCCGTAGCTTTACAGGTGATGCTACAGGTGTCTGTCTGCTTTTGACGGTTCTGTCATGAGCATAGAGCAAAAAAAATAGGAAGAAAGGACCAAAATGTCCTAAAAGCTTAAAGCTTAAAAAGTAAACGTTACTTTGATGCATTTGAGGACTTGTTATAATCACAACAATTATTTAGGAATAAATCTAAGTGGCGTACTCAAATATTAATGGCTCAATGAGTTGAAAATAACCTTAAACCTTAAAATGACCCTGAACGTTATTCTGTAAAGTGTAATCAATTACAGTTTATTTTCCGGTGTTTAAGGGTGAACAAACTTCTGCGGGCTTTGTCCGTGTTTCCATGAATTGGATTGGAGTTTATAGAAGGGCATTGATAATATATTTCTTATAACTTACATGGAACCAATTCTGAGAAAGAAGGAACACAATTTTATGGCTTTTTTCCTACTATTTCACCCATGGACACGAACAATGAGCATAATAGAAGCGCCAGTGTACGAGAAAACAGCTTTCAGCACAGGTGTGTGTACGACGGCTGAGGTAAACATTCAAGGCGGTTCTTTGAATTGTTGAATAATCGAGACGGTGTTTACAAGAACGTGCCGCTTGTTACGTCCGTGCCGCTCTGTCAAATCTACTGCGCCGTGCACGTGTATGTTACTGTCTTAGAGGGCAGCGTCAGAGGGACGTCTTGACATCTCACTTCTCCTCACGTGTATCCCTCCCTGTGTATGTAGAGGATGTAGAGGCCAGGAATGCTCTGATTGTCGGCTGGTTTGGTTCACAATCCATTAACCGTTTGGTGAAAGCAGACAAGTAGAACAAGGAGAGGAGGAGGAGGAGGAAGGACTGAATGAGTCACGCGCCCAAAGCTTTTGACGGAACTAGTTAAAGCGAGCCGTGTTGTCTGCAGCAAGACAAACAACCTGACGAAAAGCTAAAACACGTTTCACTTAATGGACAACTATCTCAGGAGCCCCACAGTGCCCACAGCTGCAAACTTTTTCTGTCAGCCCAGGTTAAAGTCAAATCTCAGTCCACTCAAAGTGAATGGTGCTACAGTGTGTGTGTGTGTGTGTGCATTTCAGTACATCTTCATCTCATAAACACTGGTAAGTCCAACGGTGATCGACGTCCCTCTAAGGCAAACGCTGCAGGATGCATTGAAGTTTGTCTAAATATATAAACAAATAAATAAATAATAAGTGTCCATAAATACATCAATAAATTAAAAGCCTTTTCACGTAAGTTGGCCGTTAATAATTCAGTATCCCACAATAAAAGGCATTTTAAAAATCTGATTATATGTACTCACATATTTATGTCTGTCTGTTCATCGCAGTGACTCGGACTTTGATAAGCGATGGCTTTATAAAATAAGATCTGAAACTTTTCATCATGTTTTTTTCCGTTGATATACGCCCCACACGAACACGATGAGTACAACACTGTTGCATGTCTGTACCGACCTACAGGCATCTCGTTTGTCCCTCGGTGTCACTTCAGTGAGGTCGTCATGGAAATGAGGTTCACCTGATCTGATTTACTGAGCTTCACAAGCAGCTGTCAGAGCCTGGGTCTCTCTCTCTCTCTCTCTCTCTCTCTCTCTCTCTCGGTGTCTCTCTTCTGGCAGCCATTTTGTTTGATTCTGTATCTGTTTACTATTTTACAGCTTACACACAGGTGAATTAATCAGTATTTGAATCCATTTTTTGATTTAATTTTGACAAAATGTGCTGTCTCTTCTCACATTAGAAACCTATTCATTGAGTGTTCCGTGTGGAAAAATCACAAATATAGTATCCAGAGAAGTTGTGATAATAACAACAAATCATCTAAAATCAACATAATCTACTTTCTCGCTCAAAATATTACAACTTTTTTCTCTAAAAATATTCAGAATTTTTCTTATTTGGCTGAATATTTTGGCTCAAACTGAACAAACATAATATTATTTTTTGATCACCATAGTCAGTACACTCACCATATTTTATATTCCACATCCTTTGAACTAAGAGTTTTCTTAATTTCATTGCTCTCCATTAAAGAGATGTTTTGACTAGATGGAGAGTGATGAAACCTACAAGGAACATCTGGCAGTGATAAATCTTTTCTGGCTTTTCTCAACATCTCTGAAACCCAATTTGAGAACGCACAATTTAGCATCTCTAAGAGATTAAAGAATGTTTATTTGCAAGGCAGTTCATTTTTATTGCAAACAATGCATAAATGATCCAAGTTTCTCCCTGTGCGGACCATATGCCAGCCAAGAGGATTTGTGGGTTATGCTAGGATAAATTTCATTTTAGTTCAATTTTAATTTCTCTGAGACATCTTTCAGCGATGACAGTGCTGTGGGTTGCTTAGTGGCACAGTGGAACAGCGGTGAGCACTCACAGCAACAAGATCCTGGTTTGTAAGCCTGTGCTGCCCCCTGGTTCATCCTGTATCCGGTTTCTGTCTTCCGTATGTGCAGGGTTTCATCCTGGTCCTCCAGTTTCATCAAACTTGTGCATATGTGTGTGTGTGTGTGTGTGTGTGTGTGTGTGTGTGTGAGGTTAATGCTCCTGTCATTGCCCTTGCCCCAGGCGCTGCACTGTGGCTGCCCGTTGTTCCTGGTAGTCTTACAAGGTGGGGACAAATGCAGAGGACACATTTCCCTACAGGGATTAATAAAGTGTAAATTTATTTGAAGCATGCTTACACTACAACTGTTACATTGAAGGCAACCATTAAAAGGACATACAAGAGGTCAAGTCAAGTCAAGTTTATTCATATAGGACAATATCTTATACGGTGTCACAAAGGGCTTCACAGACCGGAAGCTCTGCTGGAAGATAAGAGCAAAACTTCCAAAACATTTAAGGAAAAAAGGAAGAAGCCCTTGGAGAGGAAATTTAAAGAGAGCTCGCTGTTCTTGGTGACCATCCAGGTGATCATCAGGAGCCGTATGTGGGGTCTGTATACATTCTACCTGCACATCTCTGACACGAAGGCCGTCTACTACGATGTGTTACTGTGACAAGATAGCAACAAACAGCATGTTTCTGATTTACTGATACAATCCCACAATGCAATAGGGCATGACACAGCAGCGAGCGGCTACGTCCTTTGTACGAGCGTGTCAACGTCATGTGACACAGTGCTGCCAGCGTCATTTTCCTGCGAATATCAGGTCAGACACGACATATAAAAACATCCATACGGAGATGTGTGAGAACTAAAAATCTATTAAATTTCACTAACGACAGACATACCAATGATTATCTGTTAAGTTTTGAGATTTTAAAAGAATAAAAACCAAGGATGATGACTTGAAAGATCGCCCACCTTCAGAGAGTGCTGATATTTTGTTTTCTGCCCTCCCAGAGTTGACCTAGACTCTTCGTACTTGTTCTAAAAATGTATAAACTTACAAAGCATTGACCTTTGTTTGATTTGAATAGACTAAACAGAGGGAGTTTACAGCGTGGATGTAGGTTTGGGGGTGGAATGCTGTGAGGTATGGCCATGCTGGATAACTTGCTAAACTCTGCTTTAGCTGAAAAGTCCCTCTGTGTTTGCTCTCAGTTTCTATGATGCTGTATTATCTCAGTAGGTAGCTTCGGAGGGGTCACAGCTGGAGGCTAAGCTCAGCTATTCCATGTGAAGAGACTGCTTGTTGCCAGTCCCTGTTTGCTGCTTTAATGAACTCTCTCACCTGCTACAGCCTTCGCTCTGTTGTTAGCAGCTAAGGGCCAAACAAGCACAGAACAGCATGATGTGGTACAAAGCTGCACGAAGCAATTAGCTGCAGCAGCAGCAGCACCAGTGTGTGTCTGTGACATTTGTTTTTCGCATGCTATGACCAATAGATAATGGATTTATTATATTTGACAGAAATATGACACACAGGCTAGAGCTTGACATTTCTGTCCAAACCCCAAGGGGACCTAAAAAGGGGTCTGGGTTCAGGCATAATTTCCAAGATCCGCGTCGTGCTTGGCCTGAGTTTAGAATTTTACTTGTGGCTCAACTCGGCTGATCGGATCGATGCTCTGTGCGTGTGTGTGTGTGTGTGTGGTAAAATGTAATATTACCCCACACCTATAGGGGACAGAGTTTCATTTTATGAGTTATCTACCAGGCTCAAACAAAAGAAGAGTTTGTTTTGGTGCCATCTTTTAAGTGTGCTGTCATGAGTGAGTCAGCGGTTCTAAATCACAGGGTCGTCGGCGTTCATTGACATAAGAAATAATGACAGGGAGGATTTTCAGTGCTGCTGGATTTGAAGTATTGATTTTAATTATTGGTAGTCAGTCAGTCAGTCAGTGAAGCCGTCACTCCACTGACAATAAGAGATGCAATTAGAGTCATGATTAAGATTAAAAACTGTGTTTACTTTGATTCTGTTTGACTCTCTGCTGTGTGTCGGTCGTACACAAACACAAATTCCTGCAGTTTGGTTTGGATTCATAATGAAAATGTTATGATTCGTGTCAGGCTAGGCCAGATTCTTAAAGTTGTTGGGTTCCAGACCCCATTGGAGCTCTAACACGTGCTGTTAACGTAGCTAACCGATGTCCACTCGTCTCCTGATAATTACAGCCGTCAGCAGATCACAGACGCTGTTTTCCCCCCGTCAGTCGACAAAAGGTTTCTACGCTCTTCACCGCATTCATCACCGTCGTCGTCGACCGGACAAGAGGATATTGCTGTTGTGTGATGTTTTTTTGTGGACCTCATAGCAGAAGGCAAAGCTCGCCGGAGGCTCGTGTGACCCCTCAAGATTTTCCTCAGCCGGTGCCCGGATGGATCAATACTCTATAGAATGCAGCACCTGATCTGAGCCGAACCCGGGTCGCCGCGTCGGTGGGCGAAGGTTTTATCGCCTCGTTACGTAACCTCAACAAAGAATTTTTACATTCCTGACGTGAAAATCCGGGCTGCGCTCCGACAGCTCGATCCGTAAAGATGCACGTGCGGAGTTTGTGCTTCTCTCCTCTTCGATGATGATGCGCACATCCAACATCACAAATCGGCGGTTACGGTTCAGAGACACGCGAAAATGGTTGCAATCAGATGCTGATAAATGCAGCTTGTTTGGTTTGTCGTAGCGTGTTAGTGTGCTGAGAGCAGAGTGGAACCAGAGCAGCAGCCCCAGTTTTAGTGGCTATATTTGTATATTCATAAATGGGAAAAGTAGATGTGATTTTTTGCAAAGAAACCATATTGGACAGAGCATTACTCAATGCCAAAATGTGCCGGCAGGGAATTTCTACCATACTTGAACTGCCGTGAACCCAATGTTCTCACATTATCCACACACATACTTTATGCTTTGGTTGCCATGAGAGGGAATTGTAAGAAAACAAGATCAAAAAGCTTTGGCAGTAAACATTGTGCGGATATGTTCGGCGTGAAGCAGAGCTTGACGTTTGGGTCCAAACCCGACGGGACCCGACTGTTCACGCCGGGCCCCGTCCAGACGTCACACACGGGGTTCAGCTCGGCTGGTCAGATCGACGGCAACCAGAGGCAGTGTGTGTAAAGTAAGGTGTAATCTTACCCCTCGCCTGTAGGGGCTTTTTGTTTGTTTATCTCCACTTCGGGTGTAGAGACACTGAGGGTCTTCAGTGTGGATTGTAACGATCAGCCCGTGAGAGAGGTTTTAGTCGCCCGTGATACTGACCATTATCGCAAAATGAATCTTGAATGAAATGATATTTCCTTGTCAGCTTGCTACATCCAACAAATCAATAGAAGGCAATGGGTGTCAATGAGAGAGCAGAACTCCGGACGACACTCCTGCTCGTCTGTCACTCATCAATAGGTGTTTGTAGCTTTACATCAACTTTAATGAAGTCTGTCCCTCTCTCTATCTGCACCTTTTAATCTTTTATTGACGTTTGGTGTTGTCCTTGTGATAACAGCTTATAAGTCTCGGTTTTATAAAGGGAGCACATAAAGCGGAAACTGTAAAGACGGTCAGACGGAGCAGACGGAGCTGGTAAAAATAAGAAATGTGTAATTGGGTTTTCTTTATTCCTGAAGGGAGAGAGGTTCTTAAAAGACATCTATTGAGGAAAATACGAGGAGAGATTGAAAGCCTTTGATGTCTTCCTCTCCTTTCTTTCCTTGACTTATTGTAAGAACATCTATCTGTTTTTGATGGTTTTTTTGCCGAGCCGGAGCCCGAGTGGAAATGCAGGTGCGGCACAAAGCAGAACATCTGCATCCCTGCCTCCGTGCAAATGGCAGGCATTAAAACTGACAAGCCAGAGCAAAATGGAAGAGCATCTGTCCTCTGTGTTTAATGCTGGCCAACCTCGCCATTGTAATGCAGATAAGCGCCAACCCGGCAGCACCTCAGGTGATTAAGCGCACGGTGTTTGTGAAAGACTGCACAAACAAACAGGTGTCCTCCACTCCCACTGCAGCTCATTAGAACGCCGCTCATTTGGGTTTGCTGTATTTTATTTCTTCTTTATCTGTTGTACAGTGGCTACAGTGAAGGAGATGTTGCGTTCCAGGCTCTCTCTCCTGCTCTCTAATGGGGTGTGGAGAGGAGAGTTCTCTAACTTCTCTCTGTAAAACGTGACTCCGGCAGACCGGCATCTCGTCTAATGGCAGGTGAGAGACTGAAGTGTTTCTCAGGAAGGACAAAAGCAGGACACGCCGGCGTGCTAATGTCAGCTTTTAACGTGCCGTACAACAAAGGGGTGTTGGTAAACGTGTGGATTTGAAGGAGGAGAACAAAATGACGTCTCGTGGGTGCAGCAGCGCCTCGCACGGCGCCGGCGTTCCGCGTGCACGTGTGTACCTTTGAGCTTTCGCGCGAGTGGGTGGCTCTGCTGCAGGCACACAGAAACCTCTGCATCAGCATCTTCTCTCTAGCGACCAATTAACGTAGACGTTCAGAAAAAGAAAAAAAAAAATGTTCAAAATAACTTTTCGCCATTTGCATCTATTTTTTTTTCTTCCTCTTTTTTATCACTTGCTTATCTCTCGTTGGACCGGCAGCGCTTTCCCTGCCTGCGAGGCTTTCTTCAGCTTCAGTGATGTCACACCTGCAAGATAATTGGATAAACTCAATTCAAAGCCAAATCATGTGGACTCTGAGACAGCGAGGCACAGAAATGGGCCATCGCTGAATAAAGTCACCAGAAACGTTCATGCATATGGGAATCCAAAAACCCTAATTAAAGATTCAATGTATAGATATGTTGTGTAATTCTTAGTTTAATTGGAGGTATTACTGGACAGTGAAACGGATTGAGGAATTTGGCTGCATATTTGTATTGTTTATGAGCTTGTATACAATTGTACCAGTATTTACGAGTGTGCGTGGGATAGATCCACATGTGCAGGAGAATTTCCCTCTCTCTCTCTCTGTCTCTCTCTCTTTCTCTCTCCCTCCCTCCCTCCCAGC
>OMNV01000708.1:0-16231 GCA_900303265.1 Brotula barbata
TTTTCCCCTCAAAATTTATGTATTTATAATATCAATGAAATAAAATGTTTCTTCTTGTTTCAGGTGGGAAGCTCTCACTTTGATTCTGATGTATTTTGTCTACATTTTGATCATGAAGTAAGTTTTTTTTCTTTTCATAGGTAGAATATGTTGTTGTTATATTCTCATACTGACATGGGAACTTAAATGATGCTGTGCACTTAGATTAATAAATAAAGGAGAAAAATACTCTGGGTCGGGACTCACTCCCCCCCTCGTGTCCTTTACTTGTTCCCAAGCAAAAGATGATATATGATTCATGTAATCCCTTCTTCCAGCTCATTTCAGCCGCTTGCATCCACTTCATTATATCCTCATTCTTTCTGTCATTACCCAGACCTCCCGCCCAGAGGTAAGAGTTGAAACGTAGATCATCTGGTAAAGTGAGCGCTTTGCCCTCAGACTCAGTTCTCCTTTGGCCACGTACAGCATCATGGGTACATGCCACGCCCACCCACGTATTGATCGCAACAACCAGAGATAATTGATAACCTTTGTTTGAAGCATCAAATCATCCACCACATGGAGGGGACGGTACCCCGATGAAACCAACAGAATTGCCTCCATGACCCGGTGGAGTCTGGATCAGTGTAGGATGGACGTCACAGATAATTTCCAGAAGACTAATGAAACACAATAAACACACAATAGTTTTTTCCAGCTGTCATGGAAACAAATGGACCATGAGTGTATCCATGATGTTTCAGAAAGATGTGATTGTTCATATATGTTTTTAAATATCAGATGTAAACCTCTTCCAGGTTGAACTCCCACATTGTTTGTTTTCTGGAGCGGAGGAAGAAGAACTCACCAAGTTTGAGGAACGGAGCGGCGAATAATGCTGAACTGGATGATGGCTGTGATGCTACTGCCGTTTTGTTGAAGAAAGGTGTGTTCTACTGCTCATGTCATGTGTTAAATGTCCCAAAATGGATTCTTTGTGTGTTAATATGGAGTCATGTGGCTTTATTTCCCTATTGACAAAGCCACAGTTCATTTTCTTCAGTACTGAATTTGATGGGGTGTTTGACGTGACTTCCTGTTTGTGCGTTTCCTACAGCGAACCACCGCAGAAAGACTTCGGTACTGATGGTGGATGAGCTGCTGTCAGCTTACCCCCACCAGCTGACCTTCTCCGAGGCTGGCATGAGGATCATGATCACCAGCCACTTCTCGCCGAGAACACGCCTCACCATGGCCTCACGAATGCTCATCACTGAGGTAAAGACAAGAACAGGTGCTCCAGCCACGCATCTGATTGAAAAAAGATTGTTGCCTTTTCCAATTTGAAACAAAGCTGCAGTGGGACTTTTTTTCCCTCTGTGGGAAAAAACAATCCAGACAGCCATGGTAACGAGGTAATCTGGTTCTGCACAGAGGACCCGGCCTACCAGGCGGGTTGAACAGTGACAATTTTCAACTTTGACTCAAATATCCAAGTGGCACAAAGTGTCAGCGCAAGTGTCATCGCTGTCGTACAACCAGAGTAGTTGCCATTTTCACGTCCAGTGCCCATCTGTGCACCCGTGGGTGTGTTGGTTGTAAAATGAGGAATAGTAAGTCAAATTGTTGTCACATATGCAGGTTCACCACACGCGTGCACTCTGCAGCAAACTTTTTTTTTCACTGACGTCTCCTACTGCGGTGTATCACTTAAGGCACAGTGAGGGCGTTCCGGTGATGCCGGAAGACGAAGAAACGCTCGCCGCCAAGTCATGCCACTTCTGCTTCCCCCTTTGGGAGCTTCGGTATGAAAATTATGCTGTATGAAATTAAAATATTTACAGAGGAAGATAAATAATAAAATCTTCTTTTCCTTCAGTGATTCAGAGACACTCCCTGGAGTGCACGAGTTTGAAATCTATCTGTCCTGTTACGCCAAGTCTAGTCAAATCACAGTTCCTTGTTATTTCTCATTGTTATCTGTGTGCAGACATCAGTCATCTGCTCCAAAAGAGAGCAGTTTGCACACCGTCTCTGTCATTTCCTGTGGTAAGATCAGGGCAAAGATTGTTGTGTCATTTAAGCGGCTGAGTAGTTGTTGGATTTTTAGGGTCATGTTTTCTGACCTTGCCATCAGGCACAGCTAGATTAAGTCGGCATGTGAGGTATGAACGACATTTACTTTTGAAGGTGGGTTCACTGATGGAATATGTTGCACATTGAGCATCTGCTTATAGCGGTGTGTGTGTGTGTTACAGAGGCAGCGTCTAATCAACACGCGGACATTGACGAACGGTGACTCTGACGTCCCGGTGAAAGGAGGAAGTAGGCGGGGAATAGAAAATGGGCTGTCTGGGGTTGAAAGGGGAGTCGGCGCTCGCTGCGATGAAAGAGAAGCCGGCAATGAGACGGAGAACGAGGACAATGAGAATAATGAGAACGATGAAGAGGAAGAAGAGGAGGACGGAGAGGGGCCCTTTGTACCTTTCCAGTGCCCAGGTATCAGGAACTCAATGTCAATTATTCTATACAAAACACATTGCTATTACGATTGTGAAAGTTTAATCTAGCAGCACACAGATTTATATTTTAATTTTGTCTGTTTTCAGAGAATCGATCACACGTTGACAGCTGCACAAACAGTTTTTAGGTGAAGTCGAAGTTGATGAAGTTTTTCCAGGCAGGGCTTATTGAATGAAAACTGAGAAATTTGCATGATAAAATAAGTCCAACAGCACTGACGTTAACTCGAGATGAGCTTATCTTGATTGTTGATCACGACTCTGACGATTTTCTTTTTGACATCCGAGTCCAAGAGCAACCATGAAATCTGTTTTCATCACAATCAGTTTCTGCTCCATCAGATGAAGCATCGTTATCAAATTGTGACATTCATCAAAACAAGTTGGAGTTTAAGTGCAGTCTATCAGCTCAGTTATCAGTCGTTTTCATTACATTTTCATAAATGAGTTTGACGCACAAATCCAACTTAAAAACTCATAAATCAGACAGAGAGTGTCCCAAATGAATGTAATCTAATGTGGCATTGCCCCTCTGTTTACTTGCAGCGGGTGTGTGTAACAAGCTGAAGTGGCTGCTGGCCTGGCCGCTGTGCCTCCTGCTTTACTTCTCAGTCCCTAACTCCTCCTCGCCGCGCTGGGAGAACTGGTTCATGCTCTCCTTCGGCGCCTCCACCCTTTGGATCGCCGCCTTCTCGTACATCATGGTCTGGATGGTGAGGAAAACAAACACTCACAGACAAAAATGTGGAAACATCAAAAGAGTTTTATGTCCAAATATCTGCTGGCATGTGATTTTAGTTAGCACTGAAACGATTTATCAACTGAAAACAATGTTGACGGGGACACATTTGCTTAATTTGGACCAATATAAGTGTATCAAATGAAACAAATTCACAGGAACCTGCCAAGTATTTGCAGGTGAATTTAATACGTTGGAGCATTTGCCGTTTAAGTCGAGACAAGACATCACTCTGGGATCCTGTGATGGACATTTTTTAGACAAAATGATTAATCGATTTCATTGGAAGAAGCGTGAGGTGTAAGATGTAAGATGATTGGTTAATGGAGGTCACGGCAGGAGCTGATTGGACGTGGAGAACAGAGGGAGTGCCCGGGATCAGCTGATCAATTTGACAGCTTTGGCAGTATGCATAGATGCTTAGCTAAGCTTCAAAATGCAAAACATAGATAAGACAAACCTGTGTGTGGTTCTGCTGTCTTCAGGTCACAGTGATCGGCTTCACACTGGGTATCCCTGATGTCATCATGGGAATCACCTTCTTGGCAGCAGGCACCAGCGTTCCTGATTGCATGGCTAGCCTCATAGTGGCACGACAAGGTAAACACACACATCTGCGCGTAGGTTATACCAAGCTTTCATTTAACGCAAGACTCACATACACCTACAGCCCAATTGAAGCCAAACAAGGGGATCAAAGTGAAGCCACAATCAAAGAGCCACAGAGGAGGGAAGATGACACGGATAGATATGGGGGGCACGGGGGTAAAGATCGTGGGTTTGTCATCTTTTGCTGCTGCCCTTCTTCCGTCCCCGTGGCGAGGCTGTGAAAGAACACGACAGGGAAGACAGCACGACGGGGTCCTTTTCTCCATCCTTTCATCTGTGTTTATTCTTGCTCCTGTCATCAAATATTCAGGGGTTCAGTCTGTCTGAGGGAAGACACACTCACCACCCCGCTTTTGTTTGTCGATCCTCGCTTTGTAGTCGATGTAGCTGATTTAATTTGTCATTCCCCTTGGGATCAGTCTGACAGATAGCTCCACTGATAAAGCCATTGTTGACCTACATCAGCCTCTCTCCTCTGATATCTCTGTCACCCAGCCTGTCGCCTTGTCTTTTTTATTTTTGTTTTGTCCCCCTTTCTCTTCCTGTTTTGCTCTCTTTACACCTCCACCGGGTCTGTCTGTTCAGGTATGGGAGACATGGCGGTGTCCAACTCCATCGGCAGTAACGTCTTTGATATCTTAGTGGGCCTTGGTCTCCCATGGGCCCTGAAGACCCTGGCTATCAACTACGGCTCTGATGTGAGTAGACACAGTGCTGTAAACAGAAAGGCACACTGAGTGACGTTCACAGTTGTGTTTCATCTTATCTCTGAAAAGCTCACACTGAATTTTGACACAATCTCTTGAGCTTAAGTGACACAGAAGGGAGCTAAAATTGTTCTATCTTCTTTATTTTACACTGATGTAAGAATATGAGCTGCCTTACTGTGTGCCAGCAAGTTTGAGCAAGTTAAGAAGGCATGCGACGCTTACAATATGGCCTCAAGTTTGCCCTGATAAAACGTAGAAACAAATGGGATAACCATGGTAAAAAACAGAAAGAGACGCAATAAATAATCCCCGCCCTCAGGATAATTAAAGCAAGTTGGCTTATGATTAAAAAACATCTTCACGACTTTAATACGCTGTCTCAGGAGATAACAGAAATGACAACTGGAGCCCTGGGTTGGAAAGTAAAACAACAAAGATCATTAAAGTGGCATACAAATATGTGAATTAAAACAGTTCCTCTCCTGTGAGGAAAATGTTTGATTTGTAATTCATCCTTTTAGTTATAACTCAACTTTTATGAAGTGTGTTTGGGAATCAGGACGATCCCTCCATTACAACGTGTGACTGATGACATGAGGCCTTTTTTTAGCCTTTCCATCCTTCTGATATATGTTAAGTTTGTTCCCATGTGCTCCATTCTCAAACATAAATCATTTGTCCCGCCGTCCACAATGCTTGTCTTGTCAGGACAGCTTGTTCCCAGCCTCTTGTTGATGTTTCCAGTCGATTCCTTTATTTTCAGCCCATTCCTGAGTGCTGAGTTTATGCCAAATTCTCTGATAGGAATTTGGTTTCTTCTCATCTCTATCACTCTTGGATGATCTTTTCATAGGATATGACTAACCACGTGTTACTTGAGATCCTGCGTATTTTCTGATGTAATAATGTCTCGTATGTGATCTCTTTCCAGATCAAACTCAACAGTAAAGGACTCATCTTTTCTGTCGGTCTCCTGTTGGCGTCCGTGTTCATGACGGTGAGTACACATCAGGAAAAGTTCAGCGTCCGATGATCTGACGGTCTTCGCCGTCTTCACATCTGTGTCTTACTCTGTCTGTTGTTCAGGTTTTGGGAGTTCACCTGAACAAGTGGACACTGGACAAGCGTCTCGGTCTGATGTGTCTCCTCACCTACTCCGTTTTCCTGTGTTTCTCCTGCCTCATCGAATACAACATCTTCACCTATGTCAACCTTCCGACCTGCCGGGACGACTAAAACACACACAAACACACACCCTCACACGCGTGAACTTGAGTGCACACATGTAAATACACACTGACGCTCATGTACAGTGTACATATGTGCACGCGGTAAAAATGCTCTTGTTTGTTGGAAGCTGCTCGGAATGTTAACTGGACAACAAATGATAGCATTTACCAGAAAACAAGAATTATTTCCAAAGCCCATTTGACACAGTTAAGATTGGCACGAGGTTTGCTGCTTCTTGTCTGTTTATCCAGGAGGCCTGAGGGGGATCTGCAATCTGATGGTGCTCTGTCTTCACACACTGACAGGCTGTGTGATTGATTTTGGGAGCTGAGACGATAATTGCGTACAGTGTATTCATTACTTATTGAGCTCTCACGCAGGACTGGAGGCGGCACCCACACAAACCTTTGTCACGTACTGCTTGTTTGTGATGTGAGGACCTTTGTTTTGAAATCCTCACTCATAAAAACATCAGTTCTGACATAGGCAGTGGTAAAGTTTATAGTTGGTCTTTAGGACCTACTAGCTGAGAATATTGTTGATCGTAATCTAATATAAGCAATGATGTAGATGATGGAGAGATTTACTGTAAGTATGTGCTGTGGTACAAAGTTTGTAGCTTTTCTAACACGTAATCAGAATTTAATCGTCATAATTGAGATTTGGCGCGTTTGTTTTAGCGCTTTTTATTTTCCCATCAGGTGTGCGCCATGCTTGTTAACACTTTCAAATCATTTGGCCCGATGCTTTGTTCTCCAGTCATATTAGAGTGAGGTTCAGCTCTTGAAACGCCCTGAACCACCAGGGAAGACGCATTTCTACAAATATTCTTCAATCGCTTCACATCTGTGGCATCTGTGTTTTGTATTTTAACACTTCATTAGCTTTATGGAGACTTTGTTCTTCTGTAAATAGTAAGCCCCTGTAAATACCCTCAGATACCTTATTTATTATTTATTAATGTCATACGCACATCTCTGTTCTGGAGGTCATCAAACACTGACAGTGATCTCGGGCACGTTTATTTATGGATCCAGGGTGCATTGTGGGAGCACGTAAAGCGTCGGATGACGATCATCATTTCCCGCTCCCGTCCGAACAAGCACAATTTCTTCTGGCAGTATTTGTGGTCGACTCGATTGAGATTGGTCGGTCGCCGGTGCACTGAAGAGCTTCGGAGAGCCTCCCAGTAAAACGGGGCTCTCGCTGGCATGCTGATGATGAGGAGAGCATCCTTGTAAAATGAAGCATGTTTTTGTAGATGAATTGTTAAATTGGTCAAAATGTTATGTGTCTGGGATTATTATGACTTTTTGGTGAAGCCCTATGATCTCATAGCTTGTGCTGCCACCTAGAGGCTACAGGGTAGACCAACAAAATTAACAGACTGCTGTTTCTTTCTCTCTCTCAAAGACACTGACCAAATGGACTCAAATCAGTTATGGCATTATTTCAGCAGCCAAGCTACATGGACGAGGTATTTCCTCTTTGGTGGATGGACGTCTCGGTTCCTTCCTCTGAGCTCCCAAAGCGGAATTGAGGTAATAGTTTACTGACACACTCCAGGTGGTGGCAGTGATATGGCAGACGTAGTTAAAGATGCAATATAAAGCACCAGGACTTTTACCCCAGCTGTACTATTTTAAAGCCGGGGTTTTAATTTTTATCCAGGAGTTTATTTGTATTTTGTAATGCACAATGTTTAGATTTGTCCGGATCTGATAGGTTTGTGGTACATAAATGTTCCTACTAGTTTTTAGAGCATGTACAATGTGGTTTGTGTGAACTCTCTTGGGATTTTATTCCACTTTGCAGCTCTGTCACACTTTGACGGCAATGTTCATCTGTCAAATCCTGTTGATTTTCACACGACGTCCATCAAAATCTTACATTTTTTTTGCTATAGAAATGTTCGCTATTAATGTAAGGTGCCCATTTTTTTCTCACTTGAAGAAATTGGCCCAGCTAAAATCTGATTTGTTTTAGGTTGTTTACTAACTTAAACTTATCGACCAGTAACGCAAATAAGTATTTGTCCTTTGAATGTAAAATGATCATTGTTGCTTTTGTTTTGCATCTTGTGTATTTATTTATTTGAGAGACACCGGCAGATCACTCTGCGTTATTAACGGGAAACAGGGTTTAAACGTGTTTGAACCGTGTCGAATGCAATAACTACGAGCTTACAAAGTATGTAAATACGACACTTTAACGATCAAAGATGAATTTATATTAGCAGAGTTTTAAAAAGATGTTTAATTTGTAAATTAATGTCTTTCAATGTGTGACATTGTAACTGCTTGTCATCTATTTTGAATGATTTACAAAATCAAAACAAACAAAACCAAAACAGGACTGTTAGTAACTTTGCATCGGCATTATCAAATTTCTACGACGTGAAATTTACAGCTCATTATCAAATATATTTTCTGATCATGTTGTCCTGAAGAAATCTGACTCAAATAGGTTCTTGATTTTTATTTCACATATCAGGGTGAAGAAACATTTACTGCACATTGTAGCATTTGTAGCTCATCGGTGTGACTGACTGAAGTGATCTGGTTTTCTCTGTGTGGCTGAGAAACTCACTGACTACAATGACAGATGTGATCATTTCAGGTGCTCCAGGGCAATATTTATAAGTATTACCAGTATGTTATAACCCAGGTCTTTTTGTTTTGTCATCCCATGCGGAAAATATCGATACTGCACAACCGATGCTTCAAATTCTCATTCCAATACATTCTGTGCTGCTATTCGCTTACTGTACCTACCACCCACCCACACGCACACGTAACGACCACAGGACGTTTCCATTTTCCAGGGAGGTGTCTTATAAAGGAAATTTCTAAGTAATTTGTGATATTCACATGGGTGATATATTGCTGATGTACATAAGTATATAAATAGGTGTAAATGTATTTATATATTTTTGTCTTAATCTGTATATCTGTTGAATATATTTTCATAGATCCTAGGTCCCCCTCGTACTCCCCTTTGTTTTGACGTGTTTGAGACTGTCGTTCTTTGTTTACTCGCGTAACAATATTACAATATAAGAAATTATTTATGGTAAAATCTTAATGTACTTTGGGCGGAGTCGTCTTTGATTGCACTGGATTTAGTTTGAACTGGAAGCGACTGCATGCTGTTGCTGCTGGTAGAGGATGACAGGAAGGGAGAACACGGGTGTGAGAGTGTTTGCTGCATCTCTGCCTACACGAGAAGCTCTTTTAAGCCGAAACGTTTACTTTGTGTTTAGATGGTTCAAATGTAATTTTAGAGATCATTTTGCTACCTGAGCATTAATAAAGTTTGTCTTTGCTAAAGGTGACTCGATCCGTGTGTGGAGCTTTTGTAGAACCTTAAAGACTCGCACGTGCATCATCATGGATTCTGTCATTAGCAATTTTGATGATCTTGATCATTGATTTATCAGATTTTTTGTGAAGTGGCACCGGAAAGGTAATAACACATAATGGACTTCAACTGGCAAAATTTATTAAGTGCAAAAGAATATTGATGGTATAACTCACTGATACAGAATAAAGGAGGGAGCTGTTTCATCGATGCACATTTTGACACCATACAGAATATTATAGACATGGGAAAAGCCATCTGTGAAAAATCCCCGCACAGATACATATAAATACTCATTTTTCTCAATCGAAACAGTTAGATTACCAATAACATGGCAATACATGTAAAGTAAAAATTAGAATGACACCAGTATTTGTTCACTTAGCCCTGATAGATATGCATAGGCGGTAATATACAGGTTATATACAGGATGATATGTGGTGTGTTAACCAAAATGCTACTGAACTGCCAGCCAAAGGCCCTCAGGTTCCCTTCAAACACATTTCCTCTTTCAATTTTCTGTTTCCCATGCAAATAAAACCTTCAGCTTTGATATTTCATGTCACTCTAAAGCAGGACTGAAGTGTCATTTTTACTTAAGTCAGCAAACAATGATCCAAATGACAAATTAGTATGATCTGATTTGACAGATGAAACCTTAAAAAGGTGACAAAGGTTCATCTTTCAAGTACTTCTGGACTGACAGTAAACACTTAAATACCGATGTCAATTTGTTCCTGCCTTACTCAGTTAAATTCCTTCTCTTTTAGTCTTTTTCACAACATCCTGACATACTTTTGTCTTTCTAAACACCTCCAACAGCCACAAGAGCCGCACAACACGTGTAACCCCAGACCAGCTTAGAGGTCCACACATCCATTTTATAATCTGCTCATCAGGATAAAATCCTTTAATATTTGTCAGTAGTACAGTATTTCATGACCTCGTCAAAATCCAGTTGTTCCTCGGTCACATATTGTCAATCTGAATGGGAAATACACACTTCAAAATGTAATATCTCTCAAGCTGTTACAGTATTTTCATATCTCCAGGATAATCAGTGAAGAAAATAAATGGCTGTTACCTTATTAAAACACTGGCAGGTGAGCCTGTTTCCAACATGACATTTCAAACACAAACATAAAAGCAATAACATAATAGTTACATAATTTCAGATGTTAATCCTGAAGATTATTATGTAAAATATCATCTCAATGTTTTGTACTGGCAGTTTGTGTTACAGTACTCATTCAATTCATTCATGCCCTGTAAATTTTCTATGCATCCTTTTACTTTTTCTATACATTTCAGCCTTGAATATACTCCAAGGCGCAGTGTAGTGATGCTACTTTAGTTTCCTTTGAGTGGAGCAGGATAAGCGCAATTAAAATGAACTTGCTGTGCTCCAAATTCACCACCAGGGGTCGCCAAACACAACATTTTCAAGATTAACAATTTCAAAACAAAGGAACAAACACGCAGTTTACCAGCAACTGCAACATATAAATCATAGTTATACCTTACCTAAGTGTTTATTGTGATTGATAAAGGTTAGTCTCAGAGATGTCCTGATTTCCCTCTACGTACCAAAAAGGTAACATTCATAACAGCTACTCAGGAATCTGCACCAGCATTAAGGCATAACTGAGCACACAAAGCGCTCTTACAACGTCAACATGCCAGCTGAAGACTCTGAGAGCTGCGTTCACCTCTCAGTGTTGCTCTCGTGCCAAAAATGTGACTGGTTACACACAGAGTCATGGAATTTAAAAAAAGACTTCCATCTGTCTCATTTCCTTCCCTCCTTTCTTCTTTTCCTCTTTTGTACTTGTTTGTCTGACAAAACTTTCCATCAGGGGGATGCTGGCCGAGACAGAAGCGTGAGCAGAAAGGAGAAGTCAGGCTTTGTCAAGACTGGCACGGCACATTTGGACTCAACAAAGTCCAGTTTCATGATGCAAACCCATTCAGGTTTCATGGAGCCATATCTGTTACAGATAATGGGTCACGCTGTCACAGCTGGGACACAAAGAGCCCGTTCACATCCTGCTGCAGTCATATAGAGATGGAGCTGCTGTTGAGTTGGTTAGGTGGCAGGCTTGGGCTCAGACTCGGGCTGAGGTCCAGACTGAGACCTGACTGGACAGAAAGGAGAGAGGGGTCCAAGCTGAGGTCACTGAGGTTGGCCCGAGAGTCAGAGGTGACAGTGAGGTCATTAAGGTTGGGTGCAGAGTCGAGCGCGTTTGACGACGTGGCGTCGCGTGGGGCCACACGTCTGAAGACGAAGTGAAAGGCGGTGGCCTGCTGGCGGCTGTGGATCTCGGCCTTGATCTTCTGAGGGTGTGTGTCGGGGGCCAGCTGCTGGCTGCTGCCTTCCATCACCAGGAACAGGCCGTAGTTCTCGGGGTCTGACACTTTAAACTTGTAGGCGCACAGCTGGCACACTTCCTCCACTGTGGCGTACGGCCGCACCTGCAGGGTTTTGGCCGTACAGCCGCTGTCCAGCTCCTGCAGTGCCACGCGCAGGTAGTTCTACCGGACGGAGAATAAAGACAGTAAGTAAAGTAAATACACAAACAATTCTGACGTCATGATATTCGATAAAACAGGTGCTATATAATTGTTGTCTGATTGTTCCTTTTAGGGACGGTACTGATTTAGCAGGATGAACTGATCTGGTCCATACTCTGATTCACATCAGTCAAATCTTACAATCACCATAGACTGATGGTGAAAAAGATGAATGAGCTGAAATCCAGGTTTTACTGTGAGAATATGGTCACCTTGACCTAGACTGTTTATCTCAAACATGTCTTCAGTGTGAAAGCGTTTGTGTGTGTGTGTGTGTGTGTGTGTGTGTGTGTGTGTGTGTGTGTGTGTGTTCACCTGGAAGTCATCTATGGAGGGTGCGGAGCGCTGGGTGGTGCGTCGGCGGTGCCACTGGTGAAGTGTGTTTCTGGTTTCAGAGCTCAGCACCCTGGCTGCCTGCTCCTCCTGGAAGTTTCTGATCAGGGACATGGCTCCGTAGGCACTGGTCAGGTAGTAACCGCCTGGATTTAAACACACACAGGCAGAGCGTTGGGGAAAATACCAACACATGCAGGCAACTGAACAGCCACCAGGGGGCGACTAAAGAATAGCTCCATGTGTTGCTTCAGTCCCTGATTGTGACATTGTCACAGATGTACCTTCTCCATGGAGCAGCGATGGGTCCAACAGCTCCATCATATAGAGGATTTGATTGTCCAGCTGGGGCATGTTGCACTGGGCCAACACGTAGGTCAGCATGGGGAGGAAGTCATCAGCACCGTAGAGACGACCTGATAGACGAGCAGGACGTGAGTTTACGTTTTACATGGGAATCAACGGATATACAGGATGTAACATGACATCAAAGTATCCTGTAGTGTCTGGTTACCTGAGTTGTCCTCCATGATGGTGTAGATGAGTTTGCAGACTCTCAGCAGCATGCTGACCTTTTTCTCTGGCGAGTACAGTTTACAGAGCGTCTGGAACTTCTGCTTGATCTTCTCTATGGCCATCGGGTCGGGGGGCAGCGTGTCGGCCACGCCCACTTCCTGGGGCTGCCGGGCTTTGGCCAACAGCAGGTTCTCCTTCAGCTCCTGCCAGTCCCCGCTGCGCACCTGGAACTCCTGTAGGGCGGCCATGATCACGGGTTTAAGGGGCTTCAGGACACACTTGTGCATGGCCTTCTCCAGGACCCGGTCTGGGTGGAGGGAAGAAGAAGAGGGCATTTTTCCTGGTTAATATGTGAAGGGCTCAAGAGTCGGCAGAAAAGTTACATGGAATGACTCAACGTAGCAGCTTGAGCACGAGAGTTCGACCGTGTTTACCACCAGATCCGCAGAACCCCACAAACGGAAGTGCAGGACGAGGAAAAAGACCCCGAATAACCTTAACATGTCGAAAAAAAGAGGAAGAAACAAACTCAGCAATGTCACTAAAAGACTGTAAAGCCTGAGTCTGTTTGTGGACAGAGTGCTGCGGTGACATCATTCATCTGTGTAAACACCACGTCCAGGTTAATATCCGGCTTCTTTTCAGCTCTGCTGTTGACATTGTGAGCCATAATTCACTCAATAATTAACTCAAGAACTACTACCGGCTTCTTGGAGACACTTAAGGACAAGGAGCTGCTTCAATCATACATGAGTAGATTGACCCTCTATCGGTGTGTGGACACACACTAATTACATTAACAGAGTAAACATTCATATACTTTCTCAGGTTTAGGAAAATTTAAAAAAAAGACTTTAAAGAGCATTTTGTGCCACTCTGAATGAAATGTAGGACCCATTTCAAAATTCAGGAAGTGTCCCTTGGAAAATAAAATTTACTGACGTGGGCATCGATTTTTGCTCCTTCCTTCCCGATTCTCGATGAGTGACCACAAAAAATGTCAATGTGACTGTGTCAACTTTGTTTTCAAGACTTTTGGATGACGGATGTAAATCCTTTTAATTGTTGTTACGCAAACAAAGATCATTTAAGACTTAAGACCCCGATTTAAGCTCCCCTGTTTTGTTCTACAGACAGGGGAGCTGTTAGATGATGTATGAGTGTGTATACACACTCCGGCGAAGCTTTCACAAGCTTAGTACACGCAGACTAACCCAAACCATGATATCATGATCCACACAGGATGGACGCTGAGGAGGAGGCCAAACCGCACCACTGCTGAATACGGACCATGTGTGAGTATTGCCTGATGATGTGTGCGTGTGTGTGTGTGTGTTGCTGACTGCGCTCCAGAAGAGGGTGAAGTCAGCAGATTTTTTGGCTGAGCACAAACACAGACACACGTTCTACTTTCCCTGCTAGCCTCTTGACATGCAACAGCTGTCATCCGAATCAATCAACGTTACGATGAATCCACGCCCCGCCTTTCTCGGACGCGTCTATTTCCTGGTTGAACGCCGCTTTGTTGTTCCTGATTTTATCGCTTAATTACCGACCTGACAAAGATCACTGGTTGAGCTCCTCCCACTGAGTAACAAAGACGGCCCTTATTCCCTGCACCTCCTTCGTTTGCCTCTCCTGGAGTTCGGTAATAACTCGGCTCCCCACAGTCCCGGTGAGGTGATTAAAAGCAGGGAATGCTGTGTCAACATTCCCAACACTGCAGAGCTCAGTTCATGAAAATCTAACAGAGGGGTGTGTTCAGGTTTTAACACGAACAAGACTGTGTAAAGCAAAGTCACGCAAACAAACGTTAAAAAAGGGGAATCTGGTGAGGACGACCCTCCAAGTGCTTCCATCATGGATTCTACCCACTATTTGATGGATGGTCATAGTCTGCCTCTGACCTGTGTTTCCTCTGCTGCATCAGAGGAGACAAACGGTGGAAAGACAGATGTCAGGCTTATCAGTCAAGGACAGTCGCCCACAGACACACACACACACACACTCAAATGCATTTCAGAACATGAAGCGTGGCCTCTTCCTGCGTGATGTAAATACCCCCTAAACTTCCCCTCCAGTCCACGTCCTAGACTACGATGGTTTCTGCCAAGGATCCTTTTTTTTGTTTGGTTTGGTATTCTGCTTTCAGATTCGATCACTTTCTGCTGAAGTAACCACACAATTCTTATTCATTATTTCCCTGAAAATGGAGTAAAATGATTGTTTAAAGTTTGAGTTTAATTGCTAATTGACTCCACCTTAAGGGAAACAGTTTGGGGCTATTTAACAGATTTTAGATCTTTTCACATTAGTAATCCATCAATAATTGAGAATACAAAGTGGAAATGCTGATAAATTATCCTATTAACCATTTCTTGACATTTTTATTTCCCATAAAATGATCTTTTATTATTTATCATTGACGTCTTTAAAATAAAACCAACAGGTCCGACCTGACAGTTTAAGAGGTTAAAGGTTTCACAGACACAACACATCACTCTCACCTATACACACATAGAACACACACATTGGCAGAGCTGTCCAAACACAGAGTCTTTATCTCTGTGGTGTAAAAATAACCCAGAGTAATCTGGAGGAGAGGTGCGACAGCCGACCTCGCTCGGTTCACAGACAACTTCCTTCTGGGCGCACAATGGAATCTAAAAACACACGTCGCTGCTCTCAGACCCAATAATAAAGTGTCAATGATATCATATCTTATTAACGGTGTCATCATCAGAGACAGCGCAGTTTAAATTGAAAGGAAACAGCGCCCATGTACTTCTTGAGTCCGTGTATACAGACCTATTTGGACTTCCGGTACTCTGTACTTCCTGTTGTGTGTATGATAGAAGATCTAAGACTTAGAGGAAGGTCTACTGTCTCTGATCCCCAAGGTCAAAGCAAAATGTAACATTTTTGGGATGTACTGTTGGTTTTTGTGCACTTCCGTTGTCACCGATTCTTTTCGTGTCAAAGAATCGTAGCGAGGTTTGGCAGAGGAAGACGAGCAAGATTCGCTCATTCGCTTTTGTGTCAGACAGCTCCCTGAGAAACGTCCCACGGGTCTGCAAGATACATACTTAGCTGTAGCCGAACCTGTTTACAGTTTGCACAGAGTTTCTGTGTGTGTTTGTGCTGCTCGGCCTGCTGGATGTCTGTGATGATGTTGAGTTAATGGGGAAAAAGTGAAGAAGAACAAGCGAGCGATGTTTTTGTCACAGAACAGTCGCCAAATTGTCTGCAAATCCATTTGGAGGAAGACGGATCAAGACCCGAGATGTAAACAGTGTTTCGCTCCATTGTTTTACCGAAGATCTCAACTGGATGAGCCGACGAGTGAGATCAGAGGAGCACAAGGAGCTCTATTCTTCCAGCACCACCCCCAACCACCCCCAGCTCACCCTTCCTGAATCCAAACAGACACACGCCGGGGCTGTTGGGCGAGTGTGAGACGGCAATGCATTAAATAATACACACATAAATCAACTGTCCTCACCCAAACAACCGAATTTTAAAGGCCAGAAAAGCACAAGCTGGTGGGAGATGGAAAGGATGGACGGAAGAAGAGACCGGATAGAGGAAAAGACAGAAAAACCGTGGAAGGAGAGACAGAGAAAGAGTGAGACCCGAGGGGGCTTGACTCGGAGCCGCCG
>OMNV01000708.1:19170-122935 GCA_900303265.1 Brotula barbata
CTGGTCTCGGGGAAGGTGGGGGCGGTCTGTCGGGAGCTGCTGTCCTTAACGACGGGGATGAGCCCTTCCTCCTGAGAGATAACTGAGAGTCCCAGAAGCCTGTGAGAGACATGAAGAGAATATTGGACCCACAGAAAACACTGTGCGTAGGAAGTGTGTTTCCTGTGATACTTTCAATAGGTAGAGTATATACCTGTACTCATCTAGGGGGAAAAGAGAAGAAAATGATGGAAAATATGCAGAGAAAATGAAAAAAAAAGCTGCAACCTTTTTCTCAATACATGTAAGAAATTACATTTTTTTTTCATATTTTAAGCCATTTTGAACAACTCAACAAATAATACAAATAAAAAATATAAAGAATAATATCAGTAAGGATGGAATTTCACATTACCACAGTTTTAATTTTGTGCTGTTCATTTCTTCATTTTACAGGAGAATCCGAGCGAAAGCAGCATCAGGTACAAATTCGTAAATAATAAATTTAGGTCAAACAAATCCTAAAATCAAACGCAGACGAGTGTCCTTTCCCGGTGACTCAATGCTTTCCCAACACGCTGCAATTATCTCCAATTTCACAAACCTCTAAACGCCGCTCAGTGCCACATCAGCGCCAATGACTTTTGCAGCTTTTCTGGGAGTTTTCCTCCATCACAAATAGGTCACAGCACAACAGCTGCACCAAACCATCTATCCAAACACATTTCAGAGCCAGAGCCGTACCAGACAGAGCAAAAGAAGACAAGACACACACACACACACACAATACAGGGGACACAATAGTGCACCAGAATCAGTAGTGCCAGACACAGGGGTCCTAATTCACAGAGAAAAGAGAGAGAGAGAGCAACAATACTCACAGTGATCCTAAAGCTGCTGAGCTCACACTCCGTCCGACTCTTCTGTGTGGCTCAGAATTGTTGGTGAAGAGGACTAACACAAACACACACGGCCACACACACACACACACACACACACACACACTGGCGCTCTGAAAGTCTTCTGGCGTTTGTGACTCGCTCACTCTCGGTCTCAGTTATGACTCACTCATTCTCATGTATGAGTGGGTGGGCACTCAAATCTGCGTTCCCGCCTCCATTTTCATGGCCAGCTCTCTCTCTCTCTCTCTGTGACCCACTGCACTCAAAAGTTTTCCTACCCTCCTCCTACTCCATTCTGTTTTCTTACTCTTTTTCATATGTTACTGATGTTTTTTTTCCATTGAGTTATTTTTTTTATTAATGAATCTAACCTAGTTCTGTAAAGTGGCCCTGTGGAGTTTTAAAGATACACAGCTCTCTCTCTTTTTGGGTCCTCTTGTACACACTGGGACCTCCTTGTTTTACTCCTTGAGCATAAATCAACCAAAATTCCAAACAAAACATGTTTTTCACATATGGTTCCCTTTTGGAGCCTTTCAGAGGCTTCTGGGTTTCTTTGGCACCCACATATCTGAGCACCGAGGTGTGAAACGCCCTCATAAATATTATTATAATATTTTGTCAACTTCTCCCCTGCTCAGACAACGACTTGATGACATTTGAGTTGACTTTATTGATATAATTAGTCACTCTCACACAAGTTCACCCGAAGCATAACAAAGCAATGTCTTTTATTGTTTTCTGTGTATACACATACTCTTACGGTATGAACGTTGGACTGCAGTGGTTTGGCACGGCTGATCTAAGAACCGGGAATGTCAGAGCTGACTCACAGGTTGTGTAAGAGATAACAGAGGGATAAACAAAGAACTCTGTACTCGCTTTACTTTGGCGATTAAAACTGCATTAAGAGAGATATCACTAACGTCCATCTTTTCAAACTCTCCACAAGAAACAAAATAGGGCTTTGTGATGGACAGGGCTGGCTTTTACACGTGACAAAAGATTACTATGTGTCCTATACCAAAGTGTTATTACAGGTGTACAACCACATGACAGGCAGGACGTCAGTGCCTTCCTGATTGCTGTTGGATCAGTTCAAACTCTCCACTGTGGCCCTCATCAACACAAACCCCATCTTTGTCTCACCTTACTCGCCAAACAGAAACTCTCTTATGAATGAGACACAGAACAGAGGATAGAAAGAGAAGAGAGGGGAAATGTATGTCTGCGGATCACTGGAGACCACATTAAAGACGGACTTATTGTGTGTGTATGAGCTCTTTGAGAGGCTGCCAGACTGAGGGACACCAGAGCCCTCGGAGAGTCGGTGCATATAATAGCTCCTACTGAGCCCCGTCATCGACCTCACAGAGTGGACGCTTCTGAGGTGAATTATGGGAAATAGATCCAGTGAAATGCGCTCTGGCTGCTGGTCGCCCTTTTATTCCTCAGCTTAATATTTCACATGTGAGTTCGTAGGATGGAAATGTTTGTCTCCATCTCTGCTGTGGCCCTGTGGTGGTCTGGGCTGGAAGACAAAAGGCTCCAGTGGTGGCACCCAGCGCTCGCCTGAGCCAGTGCCCAGCCACGCAGCACTGATGTGGGGCTGCAGAAGTCTTTGTCCCGGGGGATGAGTCATTTAGCGCTGGCATGCAAGTTAAACTTTCAAGCAGAGGGAATGCGGTTGAGAGGGTCTTTACGAGTGTCACGCTTCGGGAGGGAAAAAAAGGACTCGTTTTTATTTACTTTTTTTTTTACACGCCACAGATGTGGATGGAGAGAAAATGAGAGAATCTCTGACACTCCACAAACACTTGACACTGACAAACTTCACACTTCCCAGACGGTGGAAAGTGTGAATTTTGTCAGTTCGGCTACTGAACGCCTATCAGAAACCTCACAGTCCCCATGGTGATATTTATTTTTAATTTAAATGAGAGAAACAAACCTGCTCCGAGCTTAGCGACCTCCTCCAGTTCTGCAGAGGTTTTAGCTGAAGCGATGGCTTCTGGGAGCTTCAGAGTAAAGGGCAACACATCCCTGGAAGATCGAGAAAACATCAAATAAGAGAGAGAAAGGCTAGACTGAACACAGCACGCTAAGAGAGAGAGAGAAGGTGGGATTAAGAGCCTATTCCTAATAGTATGTGATTCATTTCGTTGGAAGCAGCTTGCCCGGGGTGTGTGGTGCTGGCTGAACTGTGGATTCATGGGCACAGCCAGCCTGAGGGTAACATTACACAAGCTCGCTGCTCGCTGCCCTGTGGGTCTTTTATGAGTCTTTCCAGGGTTTTACAGCTTTTACTTACACAAACACATGTGATCAAAGCCCAGACTCAACACTAGACATTTCTTAAACCCAAAAATATGTTTGAAAAATTAACCTTGATTTAGATTTAAGCACATGATTGATGATTTTGTTAAATCAAAGATCACATGACGCCCAACCAAACTTTCCTAAAGATGCTTGGATGGTTAAAAATACCTTCTTTTATTTTGAAAAGTGATTTTTCTCCCCCCCACATCCTTTCACCCATGGTTATGATTGTTGCTGAGCCACATTAGTGCCAACCTCCAGTTCTCACTCATACAAACTCAGCGCTCTAAGAATCACATCTGCAAAGTTAGCATGAACTCACCTGCTGATGCAGCAGAAAGCCACCAGGCGGAAAAGGTCTGCAAAGCTCAGGCCCGAGCCCTCCAAAGAGAACGCTGCGGGAGAAAAGAAGACCAGAGCTTTAAGTCCCTGATCGTTTATTCACCGTCACAGCAGAGAGAAAGAGATTTAATGCTCAAAATATGTAAAAAACACAGTCAAATAGGGCGGGTTTGATTAAACTGTATAATTGTTACATGATCTTGAATTGCACCAAAGTACGGCAAAGTCAAGTTAGCATTTTACGCAGGAATAGAACTGTGAAAAAATAGCAAAGGAAAAAATGACGGCCTTGAAAGCCCCTTTCTCATGGGGGTGCAAATTATTCCTTCATGAATTTGCAAAACGGATCACACAGACGAGTCACAGTACAGTGAAACAGAAAATGATGCCCACATATTATATCACACACACACACACACACACACGTGATTAACCGCACAAAACAAAGAATGAGGGCTCAGGGTATGGAGCTCAACCTGACATTTTTAGATAGAGAGAGAAAGAGAGACATTTACATTTGACGTGTAAATGTGTAAATTATAAGATAAATTGACTTTGATTGGTGTGAGATGTAATCTGCTACTGGGGGATCCCAGTGTGAGATGTAATCTGCTACTGGGATCCCCCCAGTAGCAGACGCAGCTTCATTTACATTAGACTCAAAACAAATGCCAGAGCCACTAATCTCTACCTGTCTAAAGTTTGGAGGAGAATGAGGAAGTGGATCAGCTCCAAATAATCTTCACCGAATCTTCTCGTCCATCCTGCTTTTCTTCATTCTCTTGATCGTACTTGTTTGGGCGTTAAAAATCATAATGCCTTATCGTAAACCGTATTTTATCACCTAGGGTCAAAAGAACTTCCTTGTTGACATTTTGACTACATTTGTCTCACTGTAGCTTCCAATTGTCTTATATTGCCAAATTATATTTTGGTGTTCTACTGTATTCCATAACATTGAGCTTTGGTATTGGTGTCTGATTTTCCTAACGCAAAAATGTCCACCAAATCCCCCAGAGGGCCTTAAAGCTTTGCGTTTTAGCTGAGCAGTAACATGCAATCATGTTGTTGGTAATGCCTGAAGGTTCCTTTATAATTACGCCTGCCGATACCACCACTTACTGCTGCGTCTCCTTGCTCCACCCTAACCACCGCTCTGTCATGTAATACACATGTCCCCGTGCATGTACGTAGTCTCAGGTATCGGTGAGTTCTGTCTCTCCCGTCCATCGCCCGGGTGGAATTTATTTAACATGTTTACGGGAGCTTGTTGAATATATTTTTAGACATTGTACACTGGTGGTGAATACAGAATACAGATAGATATTAGGGACTCTTCTTTCTACACCGTTTCCCAGTGCTGACAAGGAAGAAGACAAAGCCTGCATGTGTGTATCGGCCAAAAATCCAGAGGTGGGTGGTGACTCACACTTGGCACACATTCCTGCTAGGTAAGCATTTGGAATTTCCAGTCCGGTGCCGAGAGCAGTTCATTTCACAGCGCACAGGTATGACAGACACTGCATTTTTAGACACCTTAAGATGTTACAGTGACGACGGACGAGGGGAAAAACCCCTGTGTCGCACTAAAAAAACAAAAAATCCCAAATAATCTCCCGAGATTATCAATTCATGCACAAATTGTCAATCTAAAGAAAGTTGTGAATAAAATGACATCATAGTCTCATTTTCAAACAATCAATAACAATAACAATGAAACAACAATTTAAAGGCCCGTCATAGGCCATACGTGCACGTATGTTTAAGACAATAAAGAACAATACAGTTTTTATTACAATGATTCCACTGATGAGCTGTAGGGTTGTGGAGACTAGCACCTTAAGGGTCCAGTTCCAGCCTCAGTCTCATAGTAGTTGCAGCTATTTTTACTGTAGTAGCATAAAGCTAAAATTCACCATATTGGACAACGTTATATCAATACCATGTGAGTAATATTACTGGACCTTTTTTTCGGACACGCATGCCCAATGCACTGGACTGTAAAGGATTGTCTGGAATTTCCCAGGTACTCACTGTACTGGCTCTCCTTGACCGGGAAGTCTTTGACGGGTGTTGCGGAGTCTTTGTCCATCCGAAGAGTGATGACTTTTCTCTGCAGGCTGGCCGACTTCCTCACCACAAAGGTCTGCAGCCCAGGGCAAGAAAAATCCAACACGGTGAACTCACTGTGCATACTTTTATAATCACAGACTAGACTGGATTGTTACGGGGTTTATACAGGTACAGTATTTTGGCACAAACTTGAAAAGTTGATAAAGGGAGCAGGAGGGAGTAACTCACAGATTAAAGAAAATTAGTGGATTAGAAAGAAAAATAGTTTTGTTTGGCCACATATCTCTTTTTTAATTTGGTGAATTCCTGATGTTTGTCACATTAACTCGTTGCGCAAATGAAAGATGTCAAACGTGAGAAACTATCAGAAGATTAGATGATAATCGTGCATAATCCACCAACTCAAATCATCATGTGAGCCAAATCCTCCGTATTTGTTCTTTAGTGCGCCATGATGTTCTGATACAGAGATGAGATATCGTGTCATGCGTGAAGCTGCGGGTGCCATACTGTGTGTGGGCGACTAAAGGAAACTTTTATACCAAACTGAGACACAGCTGAATGTGAGAAGTGGCTGCTGGTTCCTCACCCCTGTGGTTTGCTCCTGCAGTATCCGAGTGGCATCCTGGTGGCTAAAGCTCAACTGTAGCCACACGGCGTGCGTTTGCACGAGCCTATCCAAAACGCTCATCCGTCGGTGGAGTGAGTCGTAGCCTGAATCTCTGGCACCGGCCAGCCCCGCACCTATGCCAGGACAAGGTGAAGCCTGCAGGAACAGGCCTCCCACCTCTTCCCCCAGCCTGAAAGAGAGATAACGCATTAGAGGGATGAGAGATAAATCTTAACATTTTAACAAACCCAACATGTTCACTATGTTATCCACAATGATTTATAATACTGCTATTGCCCAACTCGCTGTTCAATGAGAGACAATCTACCTTTGAATTTCCTCCTTTTCACTCCCTCTTCCTTTTTTCCTTAAATATTAAGGGTTTTTCAGGGACTTTTCCCCTCGTGTTACCAGGCTTTACAAATAAAGTACTTGATAGCAAAGGGAAGCGGCAAAAAGAAGAAATAAAAAAAATAAACAAACATTCCTAAAGTGAGTAGGACATTTCCATTAATCACAAGTCTTGCGTCTCACATGTCTTTTCTGCAGGATGAGAACAATTTTGAACAGCGTCCATGTGCAGCGCCATGGAAAACAGACAGTGGGATCGTTACAGCTTCAGCTAGGATTCATGCCTTGATATTAAAAGATAGATTTGGATTGTTTGAAGTCTATCTTGATAGAATATTTTATACTCCAACAGTGTTCTTTCTCTCTCCGGCTACTACAATGTAAGAAAAGAGGGTTAAAATCCACGGTCCTTTGTAAAACACTTATACTTTACACGTATAAGCTGTGTACGTGAAAGTGTCTGATTACATTGAGTGCATCTTTCACATATTGTACCTCACACTGTCCTGCCAAATTGTGTTCACACTTCCTCAGACAGGTAGACCGGTACTTTCTGACACTTAGTGAAACTGCACCTTACAAGAGGAATCGCAAACCACCAAACAATCCAGTCCATAAAAAAAATAAAGCAAATTTTAAGGGAAAGGAAAAATAAAAATAAAAATGATGCTCAATTCATGGGTTAGTAATGTGAAATAGCTCATCAAATGTATCCCAAATCCTTAACGTGACCCTCCGCTGTAATCAGTTACCAGTTCATCTACCAGTGTTTCAGGGGTTAAGTGTTAAAATAATATTCAGCGTCACAGGGTGACAGGAAAAACACTGACACTCCCCAGCCCTTCCCAGATAGATTATTTTTTGTGCCGTCTCTTGTTTCCTGGCAAAGCCCAGTGACATCTGGCTGATACGCTGCACCACAAAAGGCCTGACAAGAGTGCCCCTCACTGGTAGTCCATGGGAACTGCGTTGTGGTAAATGGAACTGGAAGGGACATACAAATGTAAATAAACAAGTCAAACACGTCAAACTCACCCTAGCAGTGAATCCGCCTTGTTGTCTCCCTCTGCTGGTTTAGTCTTATTCACCATCTCCTTCTTCAGTGTGCCGATCTCGCAGGCAAACGAGTCGATGAGCTGCAAAGAGACAGAAAGGATTTGTTCATCACCTCGAGGCGAGTGTGTAGGAATCAGGGTGTGCTCAGGTAGTTGTAGCGTTTTGCTGTTTAGTTTTTGAACTGGGGAGAGTGTGTGAGAGCGTCTGACCATCTACTCCATTTCCTGTTGACTGATCGGAGTATCTAAAATGAAGCGCTGAGGGGAAAAAATGAATAAAAGCTTGTCTGTAGATGAACCCACGTGCCACGGTTTAATCCCAGAACAACAAAAATATCCCTTCCCACTTCCTTCCTGTTGTGTTTTATGGTGTTTTCAGATACATTTCATTTTAGTAGAAAGTTGAGTTGTGGATTTCTTCTACTGCTCCATTCAAACTATGCTGAATTTTTGTGTTTACTACCAGTTTACTCCTCTGCAAACTCTAAGTAATCCAAAAAGTACTCGCAGGGACGTTAGTTTGACCCTGACACAACCCCGAAATCCTCCCGCCACTCACACAAGTACTGACAAGTTACTCGTGTACAAACACAAAGGCACACAAGGATTAAGTGGAGCATGTGCGCTTCCAAATTTAAACACGCGAGTGCTAACAATAGAAGATTGAGCATGGTTAATAAAAAAAACAAAAAAACAAGAACCATGACCTTATCTGATCCAACTCTTGCTACTGTTCATTTTGTAGAATACTTGACTTATAAGTTATTTAGAATTAGAATTCAGAATGATGTTGTCATTAGTTTCGTTTCCCAGTTTTCCACCGAGTTGTGCAAATGTGGACATTGGGCAACATCACGTCTGCTAGTGGACAGAAAAGAAACAATTTGCTCAGCTGTTTCAGAGGAAATCACTAATTCTTATTTATTCAGTTTTCCAAAGACACGGTGGATTCACAACCTCAGATATTTACACAGTGGTACCATTTACAGCCTCACACTCTAGGTGTTGTGTATATCTGCACATACGTCTCCATTTCTGACGCGTGTTGACTTTCAGGTGGACTTGTTTGTATTGTTTGAGTTTGATGAATCTGAATGTGGTGTGGGATAAATCATGCAGTAGATGCCATAATAACTCCTGTATAACTCGAATTTGTGCTTCAGCAGTCATGAGGAAGGTATGTGAGCTTGGTGTTGGCACTGGCCAGATTCCAAAGAGGGCAAATGAAAGACAAAGAGGCAGGAAATCTGCACGCCTTAATTTCCTGCCTCCGTGAATGTTACGTTTCCGTAAAGAGAATCATGGAGTCCCTTGATTTGCAGCATAAAATGGTGATTAACAGGCTGTTGTAGATCATAATCACCACACATCTTTTCTGACAAATCTTCAAACGTGTGTGTTTCCTTGCTAAACTTCTATATATTTCACTTTTATTCTACACTGACGTTCCTTTGAGGCCTGTGTATCTTCTTGGTATCACTGAGGAGCAACAGATTGTCAAGTCTCTCTGGACACGCTGTTTCCCTTGACCCCCTGATCTTTGTCCTCTCTATCCAGTCTTCAGTTTCCTTCTGTCCTCCTGCCTGCCTCCCAGATGCAGATTGCTGGTGCAGATGTGCGGCGGAAAAACAATAAGCGTGATAAAAATGATATTTTACAAAAAGAATGACAGGGTTGAATTCGTCACACGTGTTCTGTACATTAATTTAGTTCTATACTACATTAGCTGAACAGATATGAATATAAGTGACTATGTCGGCAGTATTCTTTCCTTCACCGTGATTTTCCATGATTAGTTTTTTATGGCCACATGATTACGCACAAGTGTACAATGACAGAGGTCATATCAAAGGAAAGGCAGAAACTGACTTGGCTATTTCTATTATAGACTACCGCTTTTTTTCATGAAAAAATAAGTAATCAAACTACAGTAACCTCTGTGATGCATCTGTTAGTTTGGAAGGTTGGAAGCACTGTGATGTGACTGGACAGCACAGCAGCCACAAGTGTTAGCAGCTGTTGATTGATGACATCAAAATACTAATACTAACACCACCCCATGATGATCAGGTCATCATTTACTGAATCTCGGGCAATTGGCGGGTATTTTTAGTGTTCTATTTCCTATCTCATCTGACGCTTAAGTCATCTAGAGGAAACTACAGTTTACAGTAACAAAAGGAAAAGATGCAAACCTTGACAAAAAACCGAACCACAAAGCTGTAATCATGATGGCTCCACCCCTCTCCTCCTCGTCTTTAATCTTCTCCCAGATTTAGCCTGTAACTTAAACGTTTGTTGCCCCCCACCCACATGTGTTATTCCTCCCCGGGGAGTCAGTCGTGGCAAGAACCCAAAATTTTTGTGCAAACTCCGCTAGCTAAAGGCTGCAGTTGTTTTCAAGTCTGTCAGTGTTTGAGCGCCGCATACCTTAAAGAAACTGCCCTTCCTCTCCTGCCGACAGGCCTTACTGACGGCGGCGGTGGACATGTTGTCAGTGTGCAGTTGGCTGTCCCTCTTTTTTCAGCTGGACTGTCCAGAATGGAAAGAAGAAGTTAGATCATGCATGCCGGAGAACACAGATAAACAAGGACTGATCAGTTTTGTTCGCTCTCAAAGGAAATCTATGATGGGAAAAAAAGCTGCTCTATTCCTGCACTCGCATTTCTCGCAACTTGTCTGCATTCCTAAACAACGTACTTTCCACAAAACCAGAGAAGTTTCTGTTCTGACTGAGACACCACGCAACCATTTAGTCAGTTAGTTAGTGACTAAAATACATTATGTAAACCAAAATCACTTTATCCAGCCATTATGAAATTAACCATCATTTAAGTACCACTTAAAGATGTATTTTTAGATGTATGTTTCCTCTTCTTCTTCTTCTTTTTCTATTTGCTGTGCAGATGTTTTCGCTTGTTTGGTTTCCTTTCTTTGTGGATACGATGTGTAAATATCATTGTATGTTGTGTGTGAATAACATCGCATTGAGGACTGATTTCTACTTTATCGTTATATAAACAATTAATGCAACCACGTGGGCTTCTTCAAAAGTGCCCACGTGGTTGCATTTGTTTAACCTTTAACCTTGTTTAACTCTGCACACTCTCTTGTTTTATCCCATTAATCAGTTTTTCTTTGTGCCGCATAAAACTCTGGACTGTTACTAATTTCGCACAAACCGAGGTAGAACACATGCGCAGACACACATGCACGCTGTTGACCCAGATGTTGAGGAGGCTCTTGTTACAGCAGCTGATATGAGCCAGCTGTGTCAAGACATGCAAAGCTCTCCCTGCACTCTCTTTAAAGCGAGGCACGTGGAAGGCACTCGAGGAAAACAACACGAGTGGGAGACAATTGATGAGAAAATCACGTCCCTGTCCGCATTGGCGTCCTTGCGGAGACACGGTTCAGAAAGTTTCACGCGAGTGTCTGCTGAGGACAGAGCCGAGGACAGAGACTTACACAGCAGAAAACATTTGCTGTGGGGTTGGAATGTCTTTGATCTGAGAGTCAGTTTGACCCTGAATGTATACACATCTGCTGCACATGCACAGGCCAGACATCGCTGTACTGTACTCTTATACTGTACTTATACTCATACAAGTATCTACCAAACCGTGAGTAAACATCTTTGTTTATTCCTTGTATTTATTTATAGTCAGAGAATTGGAGCATCACTCTGCTTTTCCGTTTACTAGTCTAAACTTATGTTTCTGGGCTTTATTACCCTACTGGTAAACAGTGAGTTCCCATAATTTAAGTATTAAAACTGAAAATGCTGAGAACATTCCACAATGACACAAAACATCTGCAGCTTTGATAAATATTAGCTGTAAAAAACCCAAAACACATTAATTGGCTTCTTGCGCACACAGACGGTGCATAGTTCTGTGGCTTCGGGCTGTTGGGTGAGGAAGATTCTGAGAACCCCTGGATTAAGTTTCGATTATTGTCCATACGAGTGAGTGGAACAGATGAAGGCAAAAACAGTACTTCTGAACTTGTATGGTTGATTTCCTGAAAAGCAACAGAGGCCTCAGACTGGCAGGAGTCATGTGACCTTGTTGTTCCTTCCTTTCTGCAGATCTCCGAGCTGTCTTGACAAAACAAAGAAAAGGGGTGGGTTTTTGGGGTTGTTTTGGTGGGAGCAAAATGTGTGTATGCGGCTGCCTGTGTCTGTGCACATGTGCGTGATTCACAGTCCAAGGCTGATAAACAGGAAGGCCCCTGCGGTAGTCAGTCGAGGAAAAATAAACTTTGGGTCTGCCAGTTGTCCAGTAATAAGCAAAATAGCTCTTGACCTACTCAGAGTGCATATTTTATACTGTGATCTACAACAGAAATGGCAGGAGGATTTACGTCAATTCCATAAAGCCAACAGGGGTCACTGAGGAGGTAAAAACATTTCCAACTGAGATCTGGCTGCACCTTCAGATGAGTTTGACACACTGATTATTTCAAGAGCTGCAGGCTCATTTTCCCTTGTTTCCATGCAGAGATGTGTAATATAACACTAGTAAGCCAATTCATATTGTTTTCACTGGGCTACGGCTTTTTCATTGCTGAGTGGTTCATGCAGGGGTCAGGCAAAAAAAAAAAAAAAAATCTATTAGGTTCAAGTAGGGTCAGGCCCCAGGTTTAGGCAATTTGCTTCTCTTGGTCTTGATTCTGTTCTGGCAGGAAGGAGATGAACACACAGAGCTCAGATGTACGGTGTGAAACAAGAAGCCATATCCTGTACGGCTCAGGGGATGACAATGCCTAACAAAAGCGGGATGTTGGTGTCTGCAGTGAAAGCCTTTGGATATCAAAGCAGTGAAGAGATGACACCAAAACCATGCGTCATTGTCTCGTCTTCATTGGAAAATATCAAAACTGAGGAACGTCCCTGTGATTTATGCTCCACTGGGTTTCGTCTGACATTAGGATCAGTAGCTGTAGATATTTAGCCTCATTCTCTTGCCGCATGCCACTTCAATTACCAATGCCATCAAATTGCACTCAAATTAGGAAAACCTGTGTTTTCACATTCATGGAACTTTCGTGCTGCTACATTGTGCAACATTTAGGCAATGAGTGGATTTACATAGCTGGGCAAGGAGATCTGGATGAGTCATATCCTGACAAGAGAGATTAACTTCCCTATACTAGTTAAACTAACATGGGACACTTTGAATTCTAAACACATATTGGGGTCATTTCATTTTAGTCCACCATGTTTTCATAACACTACAGGTATTCCTCCTTTCAGTGGTTTTGAGGGAGGGCCTATGGATCCACAGATGCAGCACTGTACTCAGAATCACAGCTCACACAGTGGCAGAAACTTGGAGGGCTGAGCGGTAAGACTGCCTGATCTGATAATGTGGAAGTAGAGAAAATGATTCATTCATTCCATGCAGGCATAGACAAATTTTCAGTAACACATATGACCTCCTTTTTTAGTGTGTGTACATGCACTATATATGCTTACATAATGACAACCTGAATTACTTTATTTAGCCTCTTATGACCAAGAGTGTTTTGAGGTCTTAATTTAGCTCATTTTGACATCATCTCTATGGACTTGAGATCGTCTTATCAGATCTCAAGGTCTCAAATTTGTGTTTTTGTTATCTCCCTCTATTGTTACATCTGTTCTATGTAATCAAAGTCAGTCAGTGTAGATTCATTTCTGATGCCGGGTCCTAATATGATTTTCCTGTTCTAATCCAGGGTAAGTTTTTGGATCTCAGGATGTTTTAAATGATATGAAATGCAATATGCAAACAAACAGCAACAAATTCTTTGTGTATAAGCCATTTTAGACAAGCTAAAATATAGTTTACTATGATTTATCAGAACTCGGTGTGGATATTAGAGAATATTAAGGGTATGTTCGACAGCTACTTGTTGGGCAAAAATGTTGAAAAAATGATCATATTTTATTAAAGTGATTCCATAAAAACTCCATTATTAATCCAAGTGGCTGGGAACTGCCAACTTTTTACACTTGTAGATTAAATCTCTCTGTTTGCCCAATAGTCATTACAGTTACATAATAAACACAGTTCATAAATTGTACAATCAGAACAAGAAGAGTTCCAAGCACAATATTAAATTCTTGTTGTCTTAATAACTAACCATGCCCAAGGCTGCTGCTGCGTGTCTCAGCAGGTCTGAAGACATCTTGGCTCTACGTAAGTTGCTGAAAAAATGATTGCAGTTTTCCTGTTAAATTATGGTTTACTTGTGTACACAAATGCACACACAAAATAATCATCACTCAAAGTTATGTCAGACATTGATTCCTCGTCCTTCTTAATTCTCTCTGCTCTGTGTGTGTCATTTCCTTCTCTCTGTTTTTCCCATTATCATTTTTTATTACCTTTCCACACATACACGCCACAAACCGGATCCAGACCTCGACCAAGGGGCAGGGAGTGATCCCCAGGCCCTGACCCACAACGAGGACACAGCAGCTGGGGTTAGGATGTCAAAATGTAGACAAAACACCTGCCCTCACTGCAACTTTCTATTCCCATGGAGGTGTCACTCCAGGTATCATACAAAAGACAATCTGCTAATCCTATATTGTTGTAATTAACTATAATCAAAGAATAAGTGAGATCACTCAAGTTTTTGATATAAACCAAAACAATAGGAATCTGCACCAAGCGTTTCAAATCTGTCCATTTCACTGTGTGTGTAAAATGGTACCCAGTGGTTTGTGAGTAGAAAATCTGGCCTTGGTGGCCACGCACTGAACCAAAGTGGGAATAGTAGCATCAGTGAAAAGTGGCTCTGAAAATGAACCCCTTCACCCTGTCAGCGTTTACCATTCCTGCATTCGTCTGTGCTCGCTGATGGGATTTCCTGTGGGCTGTGGTTTAACCGGGGATATGCTGGTAGCCGTTGAGTTTCTTCCATATAAAATGTCTATGTTTAGCCCCAAAAAGTGTGTCAGATGCATTCCAGTTCTCCTCAATCTGGCTGGGTGTGCCTCTGCTTTCCACATTAAACGTTGTTATGCCGTGGAAAACCAACTTTCACCAACACACGTCTTGATTGACACGCTCCAACGCACACATTATTTACCACTGATGGCCCTGACAGCTATCAAAGCATTTGGACCCCCCATGTATACCCCATACACCCAACTACTGAACCACACATGGTGGGCTACTGTGCATTTACAGAGTCTAAATTGAGACTTAGCTTAGAATAACAGTTCAAATTTAAACCCTCTTAACCATCCACCTCTAATTAGCCTTCAGCGTAGACCTTTTAACTTACTAATTTCATAATTTTCCAAGACGAAACAGTCACTGCACGCACACCAAACATACACAAATGTATCACTACTACAGGTAAATGAGAAAAGGAATAAAGCTTTACGAGGCGTTAATGATGTCCTGGATTGTTGTGGTGGGCCTGATGCCAACTTCTGATAGCAGCATCGTGGCTCCTGGCCAAATGGGGGATACTCTGCAGATCTAACCAAGACAGCTTTTTAAAACCCACACACCCATTGATTACGATGTGAAAAAGCGGGGTCGTGGTTTCAGATTTCTCACTTTCCTCCTCAAACGGAGGACCTGTCTCTCTCTGTGTGATGGATTTGTGGTAGTTTTGCATTGTTTAGTTGTAGCAGCGCAGAAACTTTAAGAGACTAAAGCATACAACTTCCAATCTCACAACAGAAACCGAACTTCACATGTCCAGCAACTGATCGAGACATATGCATTTTCAGAGGCGACCACATAAAGCTGGATTGCATATATAGGAATAATTTGTTCCACATTGTAGTGAGTCGGCTCAGCTCCTCCTCTCACACATGCACTATGCGCTCATTCCTTATGTGGGTTTTGGGTGTTACAGCATTTCATTCCGCTCTCCAGAAATGTTTGCCACCGTACCAAAGCATTTAGTGCCTAAAAATACCAATAAAAGAAGGCGAACTGTGGTTTGATGTTGTGTAAAATAGTGGATTAAAACAACAATTTATTATTGGTGTTTGTTTAGTTCGAATTGCTGTGAAATACACTTAGCTGATAAATCACTGTGAATTGACTTCATTGTGATTTAAGGGCACATTTGCAGAATGATAAATTTCCACAAACACAAGGGAGTGCCAAGTCATTAAAATCGGCCCTTTGGTTTTTGCATGTGTTGGAAATTAGAGCCAATACAGAGAGCCTTAACGCCCAAATAGGCCCATACTAGACTACAGATGATAAATGATAATATTTTGCCCAAAGAGACAGCATCTCGTCTGATGTGACACTATTACAGTATTGCAATACTCTATACTTATGACTGCAGTACTCGAGTCATAAGCACAGACGATCAAACAAGACAGCATATTAAAACACTGATGCCACTCTGTATAACCATGGATAGTGAACACAGGATCAACTCATGCTCTGTCTTTCCTATAAGTATGGAATAGTGTTTACTGCTAACCCACTCACACAAAGGGCATTGGGAGGATTTTCTAGTTCAGTTTCAGTGAGGACGAGTAAAAATGAGAGGGTGTGAGTGTGTGTGGTGGGGTTGATCAGGCTCTAGACTTTCAGAAAGATAAAAATTAACATTAGAATGGTGTGATCTGGAGAATATTGATTCACAGTCTCCTTTGTTTGTAGTCAGTATACATAGATACACACATATATATATATATATCTCTTTGATGTATGGATTAATTAATATTTACGTATTCAACAAATTTACGGTTATGTTGAACCAGCACTAGGGCTAATTTTGTTAGTTTTGCACTGTTGTAACCAATCTTTGGTTAAGTATATGTTAGTTATAACCCAATACGTTCTTCAAGGTAATAATTGATTTTCCTGTTTTTCTTGATACACATGGAATCGTTAACAAACACGGAAACCTTTGATTTGTACTAGGAAACCACCAGGTTGGGCTGGTTCCATTAATTTGGAAGGGCAAGCTTGACCAACCCTAGTCTGATCCAGAAGTTCACCAGCCTCTTTTGTATTCTCAAAAACAGCGAATAACATCGTTTTAAGACATCTGCAGAAGAGGACAGAAAACTCTGGACTGATGAGGTGCAAGCCACCTGTATTCAGGTGAGAAGATCCAGAGCCAACAATATTCCCAAAATCACACAATTCAGCAAAGGAAACGATCTTCTTGATTCCCTCCATTGCTTGTGTTGTTTTGTGGAAATAACACAGCTGTCTCTCGATACAGCCCTTGTTTTTATTTCCATCATCTTTTCCAACATTGCAGCTATGTGCAAATGCATGCAAGGTGCACTTAGTTACTACTCCAGAGAAAGTAGTTTCTAATTTTCTTCTGATTTTTAGACCTAAATGTGCCTATAGTGAACAATTTGAGCATAAATAACAAATATAGACTTTTTATTGAGATTTGGCAATTGAAGCAGTTCATGGTTGGTCACCAGTTGTGTCTGTTGAGCATTTCCAGTTCAGTATGATCTGTGGCTGTTTGTTCTGCAAACCTACACCCAGGGTTGATTCTACAGACCAAAGATGACGGGGAGCTTGGCATTCAAAAGGAGGTGGTCAAACAACAAACCGGGCTGTCGGGCCTGTCTACCCCTTGAATTCCTGACCTATGACAAGTTTGAGGAAAGCTAACAGCACCATGGTGCTTTGTTGCCGACACTAAGCACATAAGCAGATTCCTTAGGAGATTGGAAAACCAGGGTCTTGGCCGGTACCTGAAAATACTTCTACTCTTTTTTCACAAATTTCCGGGAGAAAGAGGCCGAAGCGAGAGGAAATGATATGCGAGGTCGGGGAGAATAGGTAGGTTTACAGTCTAAGAGCCCCACCAATGCCTGGCAGCCTAATTGCCAAGCAAACAATAGATGACACACTGATCTGTGAGCTGTGAACAGTCAAGGGCCATAGAAAAAGAAGTCTTACTAAGTCACAGGGTGAATGAAGCTACAGATCACCTCTGCAGACAAGGTGAAATATCACACTTCTCACTCATCACAAATGCTTCAGGCTGTGAGGGGAGTGGATACAAGCTCGAGAGTTTCTCGCAAAAAGATGATTCACAGCTGCTGTGATGACAATGTATTCCTTTAACTTCAACACAAATTCCAACTAAATGCAGATCTATAATGAAGGTGGAGGCGGGCTGTGTCAAACAATGTGTGTGTCGCCATCAGAGAGGATGTCTGGAAGAAAGTAGGAATGATGAGGTTGATTTTGTTTTATGCAACAGAATGTCAACAACATTAATCTAATGGGTGATGGACAGTTTATTAGCATTCCAAAGGTTCAATATGATATTACAGCTAGCTAGATGGCCATCGTTGCGTGATGGGTTCCACACAACAATCAGTGTGAAACGTTGACAGAAACACAAGGAAATCTAGTGAAAAATCAGAATATAATTATTTTTTAAGGTTTAGATCTTATGGTCGCACTAAATGTGTGTTTGTATTTTCAAAATACAAAATATTATGCTACTTTAATACATGTTTTGCAGCATGGTTATTTTCATGTAGGCTTTGTTTAACACATTTCGACATACAGTACATATTAAGAACAAATAAATACACAATAATGACACAATACAAATAACTGTAAGGTGTCATATTAAAATCAGTTCGGGAAAATCTTGTTTCGCCCTTACACACCCGTACAATTTTGACTCATGGGTGTAGAATGTAGTTATAACGACGTATTTGACCGCGTAAATACGATCTATGCTTTCCATTGTCCAAAAGGTTCTGAGGATTGTCGGTAAATCTGATATTACGCCATGATTCATCTGCGGGTAAACAGTGATTTTCTGGTTAAGATCCAGTGTGTCACTCCCACGTCCTGACATAAAGCAACAGGTGGCGATAACTCGTCGTACACGTCCCGCAAGATTCCGCTCTCGGCGTGGGATCATAGTCGGTGCAACCACAATCAATGACTCAAATGCTAACTTACAGTCTGAAAAAAGGCTCAATGAGAGTTTAAAAGCGTAGTAAAAGGACACAAACAGAGGCTGCTCCGTGCTCACCACTAGAGAACCAACACAAAGAAAGAGTGAGTGAGTGAGCTCCATACCTATAGGGGAGTGCAGGAGAAAAGTCCGCTGCTCCGATCAGATGCTGCATTTGTAAATATCATCATGGCTCCTGGTTTCAGTTTGAGATATTTGTTGTCTACATGTGTACTTTATGGAGAGGAGGACAAACGCACAGACTTGATCCTGTGCCGGCTCCCTCCATGGTCCTCTTAAGCCCTTCTGAGGACGATAGACAACCCAGATACTTTGTCTCGTAGGCGTCAAGTCAGCAACAATAAGAGCCAGACAGACGCTGAGTTTTCAAATTAAAATACTTACGCGCAATAGATCCACCTTTATTAAGTTAAACTTAAATTCAGTTAAGCTTCCAAAGATGATAAATGTACCAAGATGCGTTCTGGGGAAATCTCTACAAAATAATATCCCATTTATAAATAGAATAAAAAATTTAAGGATTACCGTGATGGATGTGAGGATTTGTTTTTGTTGGTTTTTTTCTCTGGTTATCATGAGATTTTTATACTCTTTTAATCATTTTTTAAGGTCATTCATGTATAAAAGCCCATTAAATTATCCAAAATCCTTCACCACCTTAAATCCTAGGCATATGAATTGGTAATGGAGGCACTTTAAGTCAGCTAGTTCATAGTTAACGTAGGTCTTTTTTGGTATTTATTATGATGATATGATGATTATGATAATCTTACTCAGAGATAACATGTCAGTAGTATTTTGTCCTCTTGAGTCATAGTGTGTCAAATTTCACATTTTACAGTTTACATGGGAGTTTTTCTATGAATTGAAAATGTGCCTCCCTTTTGTCCATCATTTATGATGGACAAAATAATAGTAATAATAATAGTATAATAATAATGGACAATAATATGCTGCTTTTACAGCAATACCTTAGTGACCACTGATGTTTGGTTTCCAACAGGTAAATTCGTCCTTTTAATTTGAAGGCAGAGTCGTAGTACTTGTGGTAGTGTTTCCGGTGGTTGGTAACTTTCTGTCTGCCTTCACGCCGCTGCCTCCTCCCCCACAGCCAACAAAAACAAACTATGCATTAACTTTCAAGTCACGTGTCCCATCTGGGAACTAACGCTCCAATGCTCGCTCTGTCTGCTCCATATTGCAATAAGAAATACTGATTATAAGTCATCAAATCAATTAATTCCTCCAAATATCTCGAGTTGCTTGTCAGTGATTACAAAGCTTTGTATTGTAATGTATAAAGGATATAGAAAATGGTTAGGTGAAATTGAATTTTTTTACAAGATGTGGGGTGTTATTGGTATAGGCACACATATGTAATGCTTTATCACCTTTTAATTACCACAGAACCGTGGAAATTAGGTTCACTGAAGAGGAAATGAAAATTAAAAGAAGGAACATTTAATGACACTGTACCCTGTGGCTGATAAAAGATCAATCACCGACTCTCTTTAAAGTAATTCAGCTATATTTGTACAAAAACATATTTTACTTCCCATAATTAACAACTGAGTTATTCCACAAAACAAAATGGAGACAATAAAAGCAGCTGATGAACACTTGAAAACTATATCAGGCACATTGTAGAAAGTTACATTGGCAAAATGAAATGTGAAAAATTACATTGTGGGTTCAATTAAAGGAACTGAATTCTCAATTGTTTTGAATTTCAATTCTTAAACTTGAATAGTGGTAATGTGGTTTTCCCTATTGGTATTAATACTTTTGTTAATTGTTCAGAAATTGCTTATTTTACTTGAACTACTAATGTAACTTTTCTCCTGCATTTTTCATGGGTTCATCATAGGTTTTGATTGAAAATGCACAGGGAAAGGTACAAAAATTCAGTCAATCACATTTCATATACGCTATTAACACTACTGTCTCGATTTTTAAATGGAAAAAAAATACATTTGCTCAATTTCAAACAAGGAAAAGCAAAGATAAAAAAAGACAGTAATACATTTTTGGCTTTTATGTTTAAGAACACAAACATAAGACCATTCTGGTTGTGACCAGCTGTAAATTAGAAAGTCCATGGCTTTTATTTGTAAATCATCGGAGTCTAAACTATCTTCAGTTTTTACTGCATTGAAATGATGGACCCTGCTGTGTGCGTTATTGTCGCCCTCTAGTGTATAAAATGTGATAGTACATTGGACATCTCCTTAATCCTTAAAACTAAGAAATTATATGCATTATTTAAAGCAACCCTTTCAACACATAATATATTAATTTCAAAAGTCCAACTGTATAACCATTTATAATCAATTAATGGTGATGTGAATTGCTAGATGTTTCAAAAATGGGTGAAGACTTATGAAAGTTTGATAAGAGATGGTCTTAAAGGCACAATCTGACTTTAGACTTTTTATCTAACACTTTCGTTTTTAAAATATAAGCGGGGGAGGGAATAATTACAATTCTTGCACATTTGTCCATTTGTCCTTAACACTGACAGAACAGAGGTGGATGAAAAAAAGTCATTGAAAGTGTGATGATGTTCTGTAGAGAAAAATCAGAAAACTGTTTTTCATGTGAAACTCTCTTGAGAAGAGCGTAATCAATCAGTCTGAGCAGCCCTCTGTGAAGCTGACAATTTCATCGGGTTCTGGGAAGTCAGCGGGAGGTTTGTAGCAGCGACGGCCGCTCCCTCCCTGCCTGAATGGTGCAAACCGGAGCCATTTCTTCACCACGTCAGCATACTGGTGATGGGTGGCCTCCCGCCCCACTGGTGTTCGCTTCAGAGCTCCTAGGATTTGGACATAAAGATATGGAGACAGAGGCCAAAGTACAAAGTACAACTGTTGATTTCCCAGGTCTTTGTAACAATCTCAAGAGTTCAGTAAAGCCGAGGCCACATCTCCTGATTGCTGAGAAATGATTCTTGTGCAAAGCTATTTTTATTCTTTATTAATATCTGAAGGAAGACTTGTAGGCCAAATGGCCAACACCATCTGAAGACGTGTACAAAAATGTTGCCGTTCCACAATAATGTGCTTTATGGCCAAATTTCACGAAGAGACAACGGGTTTTTGGTGAGTTTCTCAGAGATGTTTGAACCCCACTGTACATCCGGTGGGTTCCTGTACGGTGGCTTGCATACTTACGGAACAGGACCCCTTGGAGACGTGTTTCCCTGAAACTCCTCTTCTGCCCACGGCCCACCCAGTTAAGCTCGGAACCAACAGCAAACGAAAGCACAGCTTGCATGAGCCTTCGCACTGCATCATCAACTGTGGCCCCGCCCATGCGTGACAGGAAAGACACCTGTAGTCAGGACACGGTGTTAATATCACTTTCACAGCAGGTACATTGACAGTGCAAACAATTGAGGAAAATGTTATGACAGCTAAAAAGATGCTCGTGTACGCAAAATTGACTGCTGCAAAACTTTGCCAAATGATCGTCCATTTGTTCGGATGATTTAGCAGCATTTATGAATATTTTTTTACATTCCTCTCATAATGGTACGCATGGAGTAATTACATTTTCAGTATTGATATCAGGGATGCTACCAACCCTTATTTACATTTCGCAGTAATCTAACGAATAGCATTTTTAATGACATCAAACATTAAATAGCGCACGTCCTCACATGTGAGAAGTTGAGACCAAGAAATGTTTTACGTGATAAATCATTGTGTTTTTGCCATCATTACTACCATTCTCTTCTGTGCTGCTACGTCTTCGAGTTGCTTTTCCATGTTATCCAGCTGCTCGAGTGTTCTCAAAGGGAGATCTATATCCGGAGCCTCCACCTCCTCCTCCACCTCATAGCTGGCTTGGCCCAAGATCCTAGCCTGAAGATCCCTGAGCACTGCCCATTGCCTCTGCTGCTCTTCTTTGATCTCTACCAAAAGGCCGATGATCTTCCGCTGAGTAGCATTCTCTGGGAAATTGAAAAGGATGGCGTAAGAATAAGTTTACTGATTAGGTTGAAGTTGGTTGCAGACATGTCAAAATGTGTTTTCAATGCTTTTCATAATAGAGCATTTTGACAATCACTTTTGTTGAAACTTTTAGGTTTTATTGTTGAATGTTGAAGTCAGTATTTGGTTTTAATGTACACTTACAGATGTTGTTTTTCAGGGCTCAGGCAAGTAAATTTGTGAAGTAAGTAGTCCATATTTTGACTGTTAGAAATTGGAACCCGCAATTGATTATTACCTCATTACATCCTAGTGGGAGTACATGAATTGAGTGCTCTGTGAAAAAGGTATGGAATTTGATTTTGGAAAAACTAAATTTAATCCTACATACAACTTTCATTATCTGTTTTCAGTATAATTAATGACTTTAGATAAATTCAATGGGCCTTTCACGTTACTAACCAATTAATTGAGTAAACCACATAGAAAGGGCATAAAAAATCTGATAATCTGCAGACACTGTGAAGATATGTGATTTCATACATTTACTTAAAAATTGCCCATTTTTAAATTCTTTTCATTCTATATTTCCTGGGTATCATATTCTGCAGATATTCCCAGAAGCATCATCATGTGGAAATGGAAATTACTTTGATATTGATATTTAACACATTTTAAAAAGTCCAGTGTGTATGAAGTATTAATTACTATTTAATATTAATAGTTATAAATCATGCAATAACCCAGTCAAAGGGAAACATTTGTGACATTTAGAGACCTAAATAAGACGTGGAGAGGACGTTCTCCAGCCGTTTTAATTGTCTTCTTAAAAGGAACCCTCCTAAATGACGTTTGGAGGGACATCCCGAGGACATGATTCAGTTTGCTGTGATATTGGTCACAGTGTATTTTTCTTTTAGAATAAGTGCAGTCTAATTAGTCCGGTTAATATCCTTTTTCTTCTAAAATATAAAATATAGTATTTTCTTTTGGTAATTAAAAGTAATTAATATGTAATTATGACATACAGCATATAAAATATACCGAGCGGCTGTTATTTTGCGCGTGTGTAATGAGTTCCTTAGTTTGTGAGCGTACCTGTGGACGGAGCCATTATTAACTTGTCCTCGTTGCTGTGGATGGAGGGGAGCAGCTCTCCGCCCCGGCTGACGGCTGTCCGCGGCTCAGCTTTGGAAACTTCCCCGGAGCGTCTGGAAACATGTTCGGCCAGACTGTGCATCTCGTCGGACACAGCGGTGAGCCTCTGCTGGAGCGTTTCCAGAGCGATGTCTGCCATATGTTTGTTCACCAAACCTTCCACTCGGCGCTGCATCTCCCAGTCGTTATAATCTCCGTTCGGTTCCATTGAACTTTTCTCCAAATATAAACCAGCGAAACGTTTCCGGAAACCTATCTCAAACCTTTCGGCAATGTCTCCGGATAACGCCGCAGAAGCGGAAGTTGCTGTAAAACAAAAATTCCCAGCGGAACGATATCACGTTGCACAAACGTCACCGGAATGTTGAAAGAACATTGGGGCGCCGGAGAACTATATTACCCACAAGGCACCGCGCAGCCAAAAAACGCGATATTGTCTCTACTACATGGAGAATCTGTACACATTTGTATACACAAAGATAAGCAGTTAAATACGGGTAACTGTTTAGGTTTACCCGTTGTTTGGTGTTATTCCATTAACCTAGATCAATTTAATACGCTTTTTATATCAGAATACCATAAATAACTGAGTATATTGCATAGAGAGGATGCATAAATGTCTAGATTTATGTTTTTTATCATATGATCCATTACAGTAACCCATTTTTTTTAGCTCTTAATAGGTTAAAATGGAGGCAGACACCTATAAAACAAAAAAGACACCTCATGAAAACTTGAATATACACATTTTGATCATTAGTTCTTGTTACATCTTACATGCATAGCACAAACTATTGTGCCACATTAGTGTTCAAAATCTTCGGCAAACTAGCAAACTTGTACATTGTGAGTATAATCTTTTGTGTGTAGCATTTTGTGTTGTTTGGTGTCAGCAAAGTAATGTACTATACACAAAAGGACTCAGTTCAAATGAAGAGCCTATCCTATATAATCCTGGTCAATTTAACACTATACACTGCGCTACACATTAATTATGGCAATTAAATTCAATTTGACCTTTTTCCTAGTCATGATTTGGTCACCTTTTTTGACACGGCGACGTATGCGATCATACAAACTATTTTTCCATCCATCCATTTTCAAACCTGCTTCATCCTGGACGGGGTTTTGGTGGCAACTGCGCCAACAGAGCAGCTCAGACATCCCTTTCCCAGCAACTACCACTAGTCTTTCCTGGGGGATCCCTAGGAGTTCCCTGGACAGCCTAGGGAGTCTATAATCCCTCCAGTGTGTCCTGGGTCTGCTCAAGAGTCTCCTCCTAGTTGGACATGTCATTAGACCTCCAAAGGGAGGCATCCAGGGGGCTTCCTTACAGAATGCTGGAACCATCTCAACTGACTCCTCTCTTCGTGGATGTAACAGTTGTGGTCTGAGCTCCTCACCCTATCACAAAGTACAAACGATTATACATGTATTATTTAATATCAATAAAAACATCATATCCATAATACGAATAGTTATGAACGTAATACATATTTCAAACTACATTCAAACTGTTATACTGAAAACAGCAACATTCAAATTTATTAGGATACAAAATCGCTTACTTTGAATGCGATTGCGCAACCGAGACTTATTTAAAAAATAAAAGGCTCGAATGTGGTCCATACTACGGAGAGTTTTTGTTTTGGTGTTCTTGTTATTTTGTCTTCCCATGCTTGACTGTCGTCTCGTGTACTCATCGTGTTCTCCCTCTACTTGTTGTTATCGCGGGAGTTGGCGGGGAACTACGCTAGCTCCGTGTTCGTACTGTGTGTCTGACAGAAAGCCCAGCCAGGAGTTTCTCAGTGCTGATGGTGAATAGCTACTGCTGCGGTGAAGGGCGGAAGAGAAGCAGCCGCAGAAGGAGTCAGCAGTGGCTGAGGAGTGATAGTTCGGACTCGGTCTTTTAGATGTAACAGTATTACGTGTATTATCGGAACCTTACAGATCCTAGAAGGAAAGGGAAGGGAGAAATAAGGAAAGATGGCGGCCGCGGCCTCGCCGGGCTCCGGCTCGTCCACCTCCTCAGACTGGATTGTACTGAGAGACGGTTGCCTGCGTTGCGACGAGGAGGGCCTGCGAAGCCTGTCCTACCACCCGGCCCTCAACGCTATCCTGGCCGTCACAAGCCGGGGCAGTATCAAAGTAATAGACGGCACTTCAGGGGCGATTCTCCAGGCTTCAGCGTTGCACGGTGAGTCCCGGAACCTTGTGCCAACATCTGACAGCAACTGTTTGGGTTTGACACACAAACCCGTGCTTGTCAACACGACACAGGCTGCGCTGTAACCTCTGCCAGCTAATATTAGCTTCCTAGCAGTTAGCTAACCAGTTACCAGAAGCTACGGTTGGGCCTGGTTACATACTAGGAAAAAACAGGAAGCCGCTTCACAACGTATGTCAACTGTAAAATAAATCCCAAAAACTCAAAACGTTGTTGTTAAGATTGAAGCTGGTGCTGCCTCGCCGATAATCTTGGCTAGTGTTTGCCATACTTGCATCATAACTACCGTGCAAGCTAACAGTTAACTTAGCAAAGTGCTAGTTTTCAGAGGCATCTATCCTGTCAGTGTGATAGTGCTGTTCCAGCTTTCAGTCAGGCTTTGTCCTCATAAATTGGACATTTGAAGTATCACAACCACTACCTAGTTTGTTTAAGTTGGTGATATACGTTCCTCACTGGTCACTAGTTAGCCAGTGGGCTAAGAACTCGCTCTTAGCTTGCCAACGTCAGGCTAACTTGCGTACTGTCACCTAGTTGAGTAACGATGATATTATCCTGAAGTGAATCATTTGTTGATGTGGAGCTAACAACGCTGGGACAAAGTTGGCTAAATAAATGACAAAATCAACAGTTGCTCCACTTTGATGCAATATGTTGTCATAATGTGGCGACAACACGTCACTCAAATTCCCACGCTGAGGTAATGTGAACAAACCCCAAAATCGACTTCTAGGCATATTTATTAGAATACAACGTATGTCATGGTGTTCTTCTGACATATGAAATCATCACTGTGAAATGCATTTGTCCTCCCCGCTATGGAGCATCAGGCATTCGGTATTTGTTTTTTTATTTACGTTTTCGTATTATGTTGTAGTCGCTTGACACCAAGGTCTATTTATTGTTTAAAACCGATCAGAACAGAGCTCGTACACATTTTGTTTGTGAGTTTGACAGCAAATAAACAGTTTGAGATGCTGCAGCCATTCCAAGACTGTTAATTGACAAAGCCCTTTAAAAGACAGATTGAGAACAGAAATTTCATTGTAGCATCCTCCTTTAAACAACCCCTGTGTACCTAATTTTTCACTTAGTTCTCTGTGAAAGCTATTGCTTGACACTTCAGGGCTGCTGAGGTGTCTGTCTACATCACATTTCTGCCAGATAAAAAGTCCAGCCAAGATTTTCTGGTTCCCTGATTATTAAATGACACCACGTCATAATTTAAAACTCTCACAGATTCACTGTATGTCACTCCCCTTTTTTCAAAGACCAATGTGACTGAAATAAGGACACTTATCATGGATAATAGAACTGTGATGTCAGACATGAAAATCATTGTGATGTCATATAAACGTAGCTGTCACATGGTTTACCGCCAGTATACTGGTAAACAAACTTATTTGGCGGAGCGCTAGTTCTGCAAGGTACCCTCCTCGCCCATTAAATTAGAAGAAACAAATAAATTATTATTAAAAATAAAACAAGTACTGACTCGCTACTTTATGTAACCTGTCATGTATGCAAATCATATAATCAATCTTTGAAGTGACATCTAACAGTTAAGGATAGTGGTACAATGATTTTTAGTTTAAGTTAAAACAACCAACAAAAATGGGTGCTCAGTGATTCTCCCCCCACCTATGCTGGCTGCGATACTTAATTTTGCTGATTTTACATTTAATGTCTCTTTACCTGATAAGCTTGACAGCTTTACATACACACATGTAACTGAAGCTAGCAGTTTTGAACCACAGCACTTTTTATGGTGTCATGCTTGTATAATGTAGGGGTGCATAATATTACAAATTATGTCAATATTAGAAAACCACTACTTTCCACTGTTATTAAGTCAAGTTTATCTATTTATTTTGGCTAATGTGACAAACGTATTATTCATTTCATTACAGTACTGAGGATTTAACCTATTGTATATGTAACTGTGATACTTGGTGCAGGTGGAGAAGTCTAAAAACATTGTTTTAGTAGTACGGGACAAAACTTTGTTCCTTACATTACACTAGTTTCAGGAGGCCTGTCACACAGTCAAGTGAAAATGTTAAAAAAAAAAAATGTGAAAAAGTCAAACTAGGCAACTTTGCCCCATTCAGCCATCAGTGAACGGGCTCAAAATGCATCAGTGTGGGAAACAGAAACTTCGGTATACCATAATATTTGTTTTCAGTCATAGTTATGATATATATTCAGATATTGACAAAGGAACAGGTTCAGAGTTTAGCATACAAATGATGAACCACTTTGTCATTAGAAGGGAACCTACTGAATAGCCATGGTTGGTTAAGATGATGGATCTAATTAGGCAGACAGGAAAGAAACAGATGTCACCAGTTTTTATAGAGAACTGTGATAAGTGATCGGTCAGACTTGGCTTTGATTCATTGCCAGTGTTTAGATTTGTTTTGATTGTCATACCCTAGCAGAACAAAGGTGTTTCATAATTGAAGGTTTTCTACTATTATTTACACATTAAATTACACATTTTACCTGTATCTGATATTTATGTTTGTTTTTTGCCTCGTTCCCATCCCTACAACATTGTGCCCAATGCTCTTATCCGTCTCTGTTCCAGCTAAACCTGGAGGGCGTGTCAGGTGTCAGTACGTTCCTGCAGTGGACAAGGTGCTTTTTGTGGACGACTATGCAGTGGGATGCAGGAGGGACCTGAATGGCATCTTGCTCCTCGACACAGCCCTGCAGCCTCCGGTGGCCAAGCCTGAGGATATGGTTCAGCTGGAGCTGCCTGTCACAGAGGTGGGGGCGGGATAATTGTTTGACATTTTTCAAAAATATTTGGTGAGACACCAGGAAATGGCTTTGAGATCATAATTGTCATCTGTTGTTTGAAAGTAATTATTGTTTGGACTTGATAGATTGAACACCATTAGCTACATCTACATAGGACCCTTTGTTCCACGGTTACTCAAGGCCAGTATGAATAAAAATGACATACATAAACTGCTCAGTCAGAATAGATCTCTCATTGTCTATTCAACAGATTAAAACTTTGAATTTAATTACTTCCTGCTTTCGGAGCATCTTGAAATGAAACCTCATCTTCCTTTAAAGCTACATCTTCTCCAATCACGTTTGTGCGTGCAATTTTTCTGTCTTGTGATTGGCTGCCCAAGTACATGCGTAGAATTACATTGCTGTTTTTGTCCACCCTTAAAAGGAGCACTTGATATGAATAGCTTAAGGTCTCCTTAACACAGACTCATGCTAATGCTTCATTAATTAATTGTATTGTAAAGTTGTTTTAAGCAGCATCTGTGGTCAATTTATCTTTCTGTGATTTGATAGAAATAACATTTAACATTTTCTTCCACTCAAACTGTAATTTTATACACATGTATCACTCTTTAGACACTGCATCTGCTCCTCCCTGGTTGAGAGTATACAACCCCCTTCACCCAACAAAGCTGTTTCATCCTCAGTGTCCTGTTGTCTAGTGTACAGTTGGCCTGACTATACTTATATTGTGGTATATGTTAACAATTTACATCAGTAGTTCACTTTTTGTGCAGAAATATGAGTCAGACTAATTTTCGGAATCACTGTCAAATCCCCTATCTCTGCATAAAACTATGCTTTACTTGTAGAAGCAGAGTTGATGTGTGACTGAGTAGCAATGCCATGTTTGACGTGAGGCACCGCTCAAGAAAATCTCCAAGCGCAGATATGAGTGTTCCAATGAACTGTATGTTCCCCCATATTGGAACCATAATGGTCACTAAATATAAATGCATAGGAAAACTCCACCTTCCTGTCTCTGTCTCCAAAGCACATACAAAACGATGCTTAAAATGAAGTTTGGCTGCTCATCAGTAATGTATTTAAGTTTGTCCACAACCTTACGTCTTTGACCTGGTGTTTCTGTGTGTCTTTTTTAGGCCCAGCAGATTTTATTAGCCTGTCAGGAGAAAATTGATGTGTCTAACACAGAGGGCTATGAAGTCTTTATCAACCAACTTAAAGAAGGCCTCAAGAATACCTCACACGAGACAGCAGCCAATCACAAAGTGGCCAAGGTTAGTCCCCACAACCCTGGAAGCTGTGGGATCACCCTCTGTTTTCTGCATTGTTGTATACATTTTGTGGGGGTTTTTTCCATACTGTCAAACAATCCTCAAATAATAGACTAAATGTTTTAAATGAGATAAATAAAAGGATAATGGACCTAAAGCATGAAAATATAAAATAATACTAAGTATTTGCATTCGAGTTGGAATTTAAGTCTAACATTTCTGGACAGTGGTTTAAGTTTTTTCCTTATTACCACTGTAAAATGAATACATCACCAAGTGGATGTAATAAATTCCCTCACCTATCACAGATTTGCATGATTTACAAGATTTCTTTTGTACATCATGTACATAATTGTGACAAAAAGGAAAATGCATAAAATTGCTCATTCTGGTGGTTGAGCTTTTCAAACATGTCTCTTCTGTTAAAAAAATTAATCGGGGCAGATTTGGACATGAACTATAACTAAAATAATTGAATGGCCAGTTAAAATGCAAAGGGGCTAAATTAAACTTATGTACTGTCCTTCACTATAGTATAGTAGTATATTCAGAATAACAATAGCTTGTCTGTACATACTGCATTTAACAGTTCTGTTGTTGTTTTGAATAAGATGGTATGCTTGAGCTCATGTTTTTTTTACTGTCCAAATCCTGCCCTTTGTGACATTTTTTTCTCACCTTTGGCCTCTCTACTTCTTAACCCAGTGGGCAACAGTGACATTCCACCTGCCCCACCACGTGCTGAAACTGGTGGCCAGTGCCATTGTCAATGAGCTGAAAAAGATCAACCAGAACGTAGCTGCCTTGTCTGTGGCCTCATCCATCATGGACAGGCTCTCCTACCTCTTGTCAAGCGCCAGGCCAGAGCTTGGGGTGGGCCCTGGGCGCTCTGTAGATAGGTGAGCAACCATGAACAATTCATTTAGACTGATAAAACTAACGAGAGTAGAACACAGGTACAATGTCACAGCATGCATTACTGTGTGTGTGTACTTCCAAAACTTGGTGCTGCTGCTTTACAGATCTTTGATGTACAGTGAGGCCAACAGGAGGGAGACGTTTACATCATGGCCCCATGCTGGTTACAGGTGGGCTCAGCCTGATCCAATGGCTCAAGCAGGATTTTATCACCAGGTATGATCTGTTTTCATGAACCTGTATGTTTTGCTATTGTGCCAGCAATGCAAAGCCAAGTAAATAAATAAATGAATGTAAATAAATCAATACAAATACATGCTAAACATCGCTGTTAGAAATCTGTCTGAGCTGGTGTATTTTGTATCCTTCCAATCTCTCATTCTCCTGTCCCTCAAAAGCCTGCCTCTACAGGGGATGACAGGGCCATGTGCTTCACCTGCAGTGTGTGTTTGGTCTGCTGGGAACCTACTGATGAGCCATGGTGAGCATAGATAATTTGTAAAAATATGTCAATTCATTGACCAGGCTGCTTAGCTAGAGTTAACAGAGTTGCCTGTATGATTGTATCAATTATTTTGTGCATCTTAGACATGTTACAGTTGCCCAACATCTCTCTTAAATCACTTTCATCCCACAGGTCAGAACATGAGCGACATTCCCCCAACTGTCCATTTGTGAAGGGCGAGCACACACAGAATGTGCCTCTGTCAGTAACGCTGGCAACTAGCCCAGCCCAGTTTCCCAACAGCAGTGACAGTTCGGACAAGATTACCTGCTATGGCTTTGGGAGCTGCCCACAGTTCCTAGCTGCTGCCACGAAGAGGGGCAAGATCTGCATTTGGGACGTCTCCAAAATGATGAAGGTCAAAATGAAATGGCATCCACAGCATATATTCCTTTTACAGAAAAAATGTTGTAAATACAGGGCTACCACTTATTGATTTCATACACTGTGGTTGTGCACAGAGACAAAAGCCCAATATTAATTTCTTGTGAGAAAAAAAAATGAAATTGAAAACATTGTATAAAGTTTTCTATTTGCTTATTAACTCATAGGATATGGGGCCACATTAATTAGGATTTTGTCTTAAATTGGCTAATATGTAGATATTGAAATGAAATTGTCTACTTTCAGCGTTGTGCTGACCATATGTGAAATTCTGATCTGATTTGGGGTCTGAATAGGTACACTTGAAGTTTGACGTCAACCCGTATGACCCGGCCATCCTGAGGCAGCTCATCTTGTGTGGTGGTGAACAAAGCCAGCAGACACTGACTGAGTCTCGGAGACCAACTCTGGCCTGGCTTGAGGAATCCTCTTCCTGTTCTGACCTACCCAAGCTGGAGGGAGACAGGTGACACAAACACAGCCATTTCACATTTAGGTATCGGCTGGTTGGATTTAGGACATGAACAGTACGGGTTTTACAGTCACACGATAAGCACTCTTTGAAACTACAAAAATGTCATCACTGTGTGTTGTTTACGGATTTAATAAATTGAATATATTTGCATAAGCTCTATAATACAACGCGAGATACAGCTTGTCTTGGGATAATTAATGTGATCTGTGCTTTGTATGGCCTAGATTAGCAATGGGCAGCTATTTTTCCAGATGGTTAACAAGAGCCAGACAAATTGCATAAATTAGACATATACACATACAATGGACATGCCTATCAGTATGATGTTGTATCATGTTTCCATCTCATCTTTCAGTGACGACCAGTTGGAAGACTCAGACAGTGATGAGCATTCCCGATCAGAGTCAGTCACAGGTACAGAAACTTTGTTCTTCTTTCTCTCTTTGAAACGCCATATAACGCGTCACTATTACATGTTTGCTTCTGGTCATACACTTCATCAGTAGCAATGATAAATGGACAAAAAGCACAAAAAAGATACACTGATAATCGTAGTCAAATTCCTTGTGTGTGAGCATACTCACCAAACCTGATTCTGATAATGAACAAGAAAATTGATAGAAAGTCAGATAGTTTCACATTTGCATGAACAAATCCCAAGTTTGCTCCCTCCCTAGATCATGCACACATCATATCCCTTGATAGTGGAGTGTGGTACAAGCGACATGCATGCATGGAGACCAACTAGTGTTAAAGTTTTGATATCTAAAATGTTTTAGAGTGCTCCTGTCTACATAATAACAAATGTTGTTGATAATAACTTGACCTGTCACATTCTCTTGCTCTGTTTTCAGGCCAGCCATCCCACTGGGAGAGCATGGATGTGAGTTTGGGGGTCACAGCACTCAGTGTGCTGCAGCAGCCAGAGAAACTCCAGTGGGAGGTGGTTGCCAGTGTGCTTGAGGACACGGTCAAGGACCTGGAGGAGCTGGGTGCCAATCCCTCACTAAACCAAGCCAAGGCGCACATCCAGGCCAAAGCAAAGGACAAGGGCCCTGACCACCATAACATTCCTTTCCCTTGTCTTTTGGCTGGAGGCTTGCTTAGCTACCGCTCAGCATCCAGCAGCCCCCTTGCTGGACCACCAAGTACAGCCCCAGCTTCGGGACGTAGGACCACAGATTGTACCCTTAGGACTCAAGGCTGCGAGCCCTTTCATCCTGGACCTCTACAGGACCAGGGCCCCATTGAGATAGAAACTTGCAATCCCGCAACAGCAGCCCAGGAGCTAGGCTTCTCTAACCTTCCAAGTTCCCAACCTTCAAGTCCCTCTTCATTGCCGGTTGTGCGGCGGACTATGCCTGTTCTCTTGCTGTACAGTATCAGAGAGGTGGATGACAAATCCTCAGGGCAGGTTTTTGCTCAAATGAACAATCTAATGAGCAAGGGACTCCATGAGGAGGGCTTCACTGTGCCACAGATCATAGAAATGGAGTTTGATACGCATGAACAGCTACTCCTCCAGGATCCTCCCATCACCTATATTCAACAATTTGCAGATGCAGCAACTAACCTGGCAGGGTTAGATGGACATGTGGACAAATGGAGCACGTTGGCTGCAGCAACTGTCTCCACACCACCTCGACCTGGAGCATTGGTACAATGCTTGAGGCTGCCCAAACAGCTCGAAGAGGAGAATCTTTATGTGGACTCTATCACGCCCTGCTGGGATGGTGTGCACCTTCTGGTAGGGTTGCAGCGACGCAGCGCTGAAGCTCTTAGCGCTACAAACCAAGTAGAAGCTCTTAACAATCTTAACCGCCTGCACTCTGCCCTCTGCAACCAGCGCAAAGGTGATCCTCTACACCCGGTGGCCAATGGGGTGGAGGGCCACCACCCTGGGGGCTCGCCCCCTCAGACCCCTCTCATCCTGCCACCAGGTGACCAGCAGCACCAACAGGAGAGGTCACTAAATAGTGGCAGTGGAGGAGGCTATCTTGCACTGTATAAGCTTAACTACTCCACTCGCATTGTCACCTTAGATGTGGAACCTGTCAAAGTGCAGCAGATCTGGGACCCTTGCGATGCCATTACCTCTCTTATATTGCTTCCTCCAGATGTGCTGGATAGCAGGGAGGATGATAGTGAGGAGACCCCTGATGAGGGTCTCCCTTCAGGCTCAAAAAATAGCTCATCTGGATTTGGTACAGGCTCAGCGGTCAATGCTGGGTCTGGAATTGGGACTGCATGTGGAGCAGCTACAATGAGCACCAACATGAGTGTCACGAGCCCTTCCACCTCCACCTCTAACTCGAATCCCAAAGAATGCAAGCGGGTAGAGGTGGCAGGCTTGGGCCATTTAGTGGTGACCACACGAGCTGGATACATTATGATTCTGGACCTGTCGACATTGGAGGTCCTGGCTAAGGTGGAGCCACCGAAAAAGGAGGGTTCGCCAGAGGAGATGGACCCCTTCGTCTCAGTTACATATTGTTCTGGGACTGATCGACTGTGTGCCTGCACCAAAGGTAAGTGTTGCATTCCTTTGCCTTTTTCCTGCAGATAGCAGCACCAGTATGTTTTGTTTTTTTGGGGTTTTTTCCCCCAATCAACTATTAACTATGTATTCAATTTATTTTTTAAAAATCAGGTCATGTAATGAACTTCCCATAAATGGTACACAAGCATGGATTCATGTCATCAGACAGACGTGATCAGTCATCTGTCTTTCTCTTTTACCTCTGTATCGCTGTCTCCCTTGTTTTATTTGTGGGCTGCAACCAATAGATACGATATCGTCACTGTTGACAATTATAAAAATGTTGGCACATTCAATTGTCTGATTGTTGTTTGAACTTACAGGATTTAACTCTATATTTAACTGAAACAATGCATGACCCAAATACAGTGTTAGTATGAGAACTAGCCCATCTTAAACAATCACTCAAGATGACACAAGAAACTACAGTGTTGTTGCAAATGCGAAATTCAAATATGGCAAGATTACCCCAATATAATGAAAGCGGTAGTAGTAAAGTAATAAACAAACCTTCATTTGTTTATCCAAAGATGTTTTCATTTTCTTGTCTTTGCGTTAGCTAGCACATACAGAACAAAACCACCAAGATGAGGCAAAAACTGAATAGTTCCTGAAGGGGCATTGATAAGTTGTTGCAATTATCGTCCGATTAGTCGCTCCAATAACAGCAAGATTAGTCGATGAGGGCATTCACCTGTCTTGATCATATTATGACTGCAGATACATCCTGCTTCTATTTGCAGCCAGCACACAAACACACCACAATGTTTAGTCTCTTTAACTTTTGATAAGTCTCTTAGATGTTTGAAAGAACTGCATAAAAGTATCTGCTTTCTCAGTTTAGTTTATATAGATTTTACGTCTTATCTGTCACTCTATTCATATAGTAGGATAGCCCTGTACTCTGGATAGTGATAGGGGTACAAGATTCTAATATTGAAGTAAATATCAAATGCAATGCATGAATATATGATCTTAAAAGTATTTATTTAATTTTGCTCTTCCCTGAAGGCGGAGAACTTCATTTCCTTCAAATTGGAGGTGTATGTGACGATATAGATGATGGAGACATGTTTATTGATGGCCCCCTTTCTAAAGGGGCTGAGCTGCTGCTTGAGGGGGCCAAGTCCTCCTCCAACCCATCTAGCCCTGGTATCGCAGGTAAGTGTTGCACAATCATTATTTACCTAGGTTTGATAGAGAAACTGGTAAGTATTATGATGAAATAAAAGACTTTACCCTTTATTCTCAAAACAACAGGAAACCTCTACAACTTCTGATTTGTATCTGATAATTCAGTTGTCCCGGAGGGTGTTAGCGTATTTGACAGATGGATGGTCAAGCTGGTTGATATACGTTTTGGGTTCTCATTTTGATACCATTGCTAATACGTTATTTCCCAATTGTCCTCTACTTTTTTTTACCATCAACAGGAGTAGACCTCCTGGTGGACCAGCCACTGACCACAGAGAGTCTGATGTCACTGGTAGAGCTGACGCGCTTCGAAACATTGACCCCGCGCTTCTCAGCTACAGTGCCACCCTGCTGGGTGGAGGTGCAGCAAGAACAGCAACAGCGCCGCCATCCACAGCACCTTCACCAGCAGCATCATGGAGATGCAGCCCAACACACCCGCACATGGAAGCTTCAGAGTGATAGGTTAAATGTTTTTGATGTTTGAACAGTCAGTAGAAATATCTAAATTTCAGGTTGTGCATAACAAAATGATGAAACTTTTCATGGTTGTTTTTGATAATAGTAAGACTTAAACCTGATTCAACGAAAGTAAAGGCCACAATGGTCAACATTCCAAGATGTCCTATAAATTGGTGACTCATGTTCTTTTTCCAGCTCAAGCTGGGAGGAGCATGTGTTTGAGCTCGTCCTGCCCAAGGCCTGTATGGTGGGCCATGTTGACTTCAAGTTCGTCCTGAATGCTAACATCGTCAACATTCCTCAGATTCAGGTCACTTTGTTGAAGAACAAAGCACCTGGGCTGGGCAAAGTCAGCGGTGAGAAAAATGCTGTTACCTGTATCTGTATCTGAATTTTTGAATGAGTGTTTGTTTTTCTGTGCAGGTGTGTGATGGAATGATGGAAATAAGACTAATTTCCATCATTGGTGGTGATATTATCTTCATAATTACACATTGTTCAACTGCAAGGATTCATTGGAATTTATTTCAAACATTCTACGTATTTTTACTGCTTCAAATCCATTCTGCTGTTGTCATGTATAACCATTAGTTTTCACTATGTCCATCTTCTTTCTCATCTCTCTATCAGAGACGGCAGTAGACAGACAGATCTCCTTCCCTCTCTCCAGCGTCCTTCATGCCAATGGGGTGAGGAATGGGCAGCCTCTCCTGCATGACTTTACAGAGGACATTCAGTTCATGGATATAGAGGAGACATCAGGTAAGGAGTTAAAACACATTATTAGTATGTGGCTTTTCAATTTTAAAACCACCTGTCCCTTATTTTTGTCACATTTAGCTTCAGACTATCTTTTCAGTGTGTTCACTCAAATCATCCTAAGAATTTGGCTTGTTGTTCGTTCCAGGCTCCATGCTGTGCCCATTCCTAGAGGACCACAAAGAGGATATCTTGTGTGGTCCAGTTTGGCTGGCCAGTGGGCTGGACCTCTCTGGTCATGCTGGCATGCTCAGTCTGACTAGCCCCAAATTGGTCAAAGGTAAAATAAAAATAAAAATGGAATGGCTAAAATGATCAATTCCTTTCCCAGGCTTAAATATTAAGCTGCAATTATGGGAGCATGTAATATGCCACTTCTTGCACTTTCAGATGATTAAATAATTAGTATGAAATCAGAATAAAAATGAAAGACTCGTGCAATTCAAAATGCAATGTTAAAGGTAAAGTAATTCAATACCATTATCATTTTATTGATTTCTCACTCTGCAGGCATGGCAGGAGGGAAGTACCGCTCCTTTTTGGTTCACATTAAAGCAGTGAGTGATAAGGGCAGTGAAGAGAGTCCCCGTCCTGTGGTGCGAATGCCTAGTTCCAAGCCCCAGGGCACAAAAGCCCACTCACTCTCCACCCTATTGCAAAGGGCACAGGCCTCTAAGGTACACCTTCACATTTCATATTTAGCAGATCAGCTTTTAATGCTAAAGTAGTAATAATTAATGGAAAAAACATTACAGGGCTACATAATTAAAACATTTGTGTGTGCATGTGTATGTATCTCTGCATTTTTAGGAAAAGGTGTCAGCAGCAAAAGCAGATACCCCAACACCCTCAAAGAAAGTGGAAAACCTGCGTGGCTGTGACCTTTTGCAGGAGGTTTCAGTCACAATTAGAAGGTTCAAGAAAACGTCGATAGCCAAAGAAAGGTCGGAGTTCTGAAGCAAAATATATTTAATAGCTGAATTAACACATTCAGTACTTACAGCATCAGTTTAACGTGATGCTTTTGTAAAAGCTCCATCCTACATGTTGCAAATGTTTTGAAACAGTCTCTTATTTTGTGTTCTGTTGTGTACTTACAGGGTTCAGCGTTGTGCTATGCTACAATTCTCAGACTTCCATGAGAATCTGCTGGATGCCTTGTGTCGGAGAACAGAAGACAGCCCAACCACTGAGCATGCCCAAAGCCTCATTTTAGACATTTTGTGTTGGCTGGCTGGAGTTTTTTCCAATGGACCTTGCAGGTGAGACTAAACACTTGTCCAGCAAGAGATCTAAAAGTGTTTCTCAGTGATTTGTTGGTTAATGGCTGAATTTGGATATTAGGAAATACATCATATTAAAAAAACATACCAATAAACAAAGATGACCTTCACAATAACAATTTCACTGTATACGTTGTTATGTGTACATATTAATTATATTTTAGCATTATACACCAACTTAATCTTGTGATGTTTCATGTGACTTTTTTGTAGTTTAAAAGAAGGAAAGGAAGGCCTGCTGTCAAAAACACGGACCCGGCTGACTGAAATTGTTAGGATGTGTTTCTTCGAGGCTGGCCGGAGCATAGCTCACAAATGTGCTCGCTTTCTTGCACTCTGTATTAGGTAAGGAGCACTGTTGATGCCCTGATTAAAGCACTCATCTCTGTTTTTTCTTTAACACCTGTTGGATTTCAATGACGACGATAATGAAATTATGTTTTAATTCTTCCTGTAGCAACGGGAAAGGAGAACCAAATCAACAGGGCTTCGGTATGAGTCTTCTGAACGCTCTGCTGGATAACATGCCATACTTACCTGCAGCAGCAACAGGGGGTAAATGAAACTGCACTGTGTAACGTTTTGATCTGATGGCCCTTACAAAAAAACAGGAGCACTAAACATTGTCTCCTTGTTGTCTTTTTAATGATTGCCAGATCCTTTTTTAATTCTGTCCTTTGTTGCCTGATTTCAGGATCAGTGTTCTGGTACTTTGTGTTGCTGAACTATGTGAAGGAGGAAGACCTGGCAGGCTGCAGCACGGCCTGTGCCTCACTGCTCACTGCAATATCGCGACAGCTGCAGGACCGCCTTACTCCTTTTGAGGCATTGCTGCAGACAAGGTATTTCTCCAAAGCATAGCATTCCACCATAACTGTTCTTTTTGTTTCAGCAAAATGCAATTTAAGTAAAATTTTTGGCCTGTATTGGTATGTGGGTCAATTTACATTTCCTTGTGACTGCTTCAGTATTGTTTGTCAGTATATCAAAATTAAATCTTCTGCATACTCTTGTGGATTTCTTTCCAGGTATGGCTTGTACAGTTCTCCTTTTGACCCAGTGCTCTTTGACCTGGAGGTGAGTGGGTCCTCCTGTAAAAATGCCTTCAACAGCACCATCGGAATCCAATCAGATGAGATAGATCTCTCTGACATTCTCTCAGGTATGATTAATTGAATGACAAACATTCATTGACATTCTGTAAATGGAGAGTAGCACAGATACAGTGTTGTGTCCAGGCTGACATAGTTACTGCATTATATGATTCCCAGCTAAACAAAAGCCTGAATACCTGTATTTTCATGTTTTTTAATGTAAACTGTAAATGACATTTTACAAAACAATTTTGGTTTGAATGTTTTACTCAACTCTGTGGTCTCCCATTTGTGCCGCTAAACCCTACCAAATTCAGCGCTTGTTTTGTTGTTGTAGTCCCATTGACTACATTTTATCTAAATGTGTCTTGGGCGTCCTGCAGGTAATGGGAAAGTGAGCAGCTGTGCAGCCGCTGAGGGCAGCTTCACAGCTCTGACAGGCCTCCTAGAGGTGGAGCCCTTGCACTTTACTTGTATCTCCACTAGTGATGGCACACGAGTGGAACGCGATGACGCCAGCATGTTCACTGGTAAACATACATTGTTACTTTTCTTAATTTACCTTGACATTTGTTGAACTCACTGTTTATCCTGTGAACAAATTATTTCCTTAACCTGTCCTACTGCTTGACTTCAGTGAGTACATTTGGTGTGACACCAACGGTGGGTAACCTGTCAACTGGCACAGTCGGTGAAGCTTCTACAGCGCTGAGCTCTGCAGCTCAAGTTGCACTTCAGTCACTGTCCCATGCCATGGTGTCAGCAGAGCAACAGCTTCAGGTCCTGCAGGAGAAACAACAGCAGTTACTGAAGCTACAGCAGCAGGTGAGACACTGTCCCAAATACATCTCATGGTGAAAAAGCTGAATCTGATAAATAGAAAATATGTCCTCAGTAGACTATTACCTGTAATGCCACGATGCTGTATCTTTTTGGTTTGCATTTATTTGCCTATTTAACTGGTATGTATTGGTAATGTGTAATTATTGCCAATTATTGGTAATGATTATTTGTGAATTGCTCAAGAGTATCACACTGTTGAGTAAAAGAGTATCACTGCTCATGACTCTACTATTACGCCTGTCAAGTTTGTTGTATCAGCTTGCCAACAGTAGCCCTTTTGTTTGTGCTGACAACAGAAGGCTAAGCTTGAGGCCAAGCTGAATCAAACAACCTCTGCAGCTGCTGCTGCTGCCTCTGGTGTGGGACCCATCCACAACTCTGTGCCTTCCAACGCATCCTCAGCCCCTGGCTTCTTCATTCACCCCTCTGATGTCATTCCTCCAACACCTAAAACCACACCTCTCTTCATGACCCCTCCTCTCACACCCCCTAATGAGGCAGTGTCAGCAGCATTCAGTGCGGAGCTGGCTCACCTCTTCCCAGGCTCCATGCTGGACCCTGGTCCTGTCAACTTGGCTGCACACAAGAACACTCAGAAAGCCAAGCCGGTCGGTAGTATTGATGATACCTATTGTACCTATTGTTTAAGAACAACAGTAGCAAATGTTTTTGCACATAAATGAACATTAATTAAGTTTTTGCTTCAGAACCCCATGGGGAGTGGTCTGGCATTGGCCATTTCCCAGGCATCTCATTTCCTTCAGCCTCCTCCACACCAGTCTATCATCATTGAGCGGATGCACTCTGGTATGTAAAACATATTGTCTGTAGACATCAAGTCTGTCTAAACTTTAGTTCTTTAGTTTGATTTACAAGTACATACAGCCTCATTTCCTCTTCATTCTCCCCCATTTCCATTCAGGAGCTCGTCGCTTTGTCACGTTGGATTTTGGACGTCCGGTGCTGCTGACTGATGCCCTGATTCCAACCTGTGGCGACCTTGCTTCACTGTCCATAGATATCTGGACACTGGGTGAAGAGGTGGATGGCCGTAGGCTGGTGGTGGCCACCGATATCAGTACCCACTCTCTCATTCTCCATGACCTGCTCCCACCACCTGTTTGCAGATTCATGAAGGTATGTTTGCCTAAGGTTTGAACTCCTTACCAGAATGGAGACTGAGCCAATTTCACCCACAAAAGTGAACTCTTTTTGTTCAGCATTTGCCATGCCATTTTAACAATGAAAAGAAAATGATATCTGAGAAGAAAGTTATGTTTTTTAGTTTGATGTTTTTGACAGAATTCTATCATCTTTTTTTGCCACTCTGAAATCACAGATCACTGTGATTGGACGTTACGGGAGCACCAACGCCCGAGCGAAGATTCCACTGGGATTCTACTATGGCCATACTTATATTTTGCCGTGGGAAAGCGAGCTTAAGTTGATGCATGATCCACTGCGGGGTGAGAGTGAATCGGCCAGTCAACCAGATGTGGATCAGCACTTGACCATGATGGTGGCATTGCAAGAGGATATCCAGTGCAGGTAAGACTACAGTAGAATTAAGCTTTATTATTACAGTATGATGACAAGTAAGATAAATGACCTTTCACTTCAATACACCTTATCCTTGCCTTGTTTTCCAGATACAATCTAGCTTGCCATCGGCTGGAGACTCTCCTCCAGAACATTGACTTGCCACCGCTTAACAGTGCTAACAATGCTCAGTACTTTTTGCGGAAGCCTGACAAAGTTGTGGAGGAGGACCAGCGTGTTTTCTCAGCTTACCAGGATTGCATCCAGCTCCAGCTCCAACTCAATCTGGCTCACCACGCTGTTCAGCGGCTGCGTGTGTCACTGGGTGCTAGCCGCAAGGTTCTTCCCACAGCTGGAGCTGCAGAGGCTCAAGAGCTGGTCAACAACTCCTCCACAGAGCAGCTGAGGACCATAATCCGCTATCTACTTGACACACTGCTGAGTCTTCTGCACTCCAACAATGGTGAAGAAACATACTTAATTTGTTAATACTTGTATACAATACATATTACAGTATTAACAAATAACAAGCAAACAAAAGCATTTAATCAAAGTGCTACTTGACTTCATGTGGACCTCCTACTAATAGTCTCCATTATCAAACCAAAAATGGAGTTCAAATGGCTGCATTTCCATTTTTTTCATCTTAAGTTTGCAGAGTGTAACATCTGAAGACACATTCAATAAATCTTAGCAATCTACAACATCTACAAAGGGTGACATAACATCGGGCAATGTCATGTTTATTTGATTTTTTTTTTTTTGCAAATTGGGTTTTGGTTTTACAGTATAACTGTTGAGCATCATGGCACACGTGGCGTTTCATTGCATGTTCTTCATATAATGAATATAATGTAATTTGCGTACCTTCAAACCCTCTCATATGACCCTTGCATCTGCTTTCAGGCCACTCAGTGCCCTCTGTGCTCCAGAGTACCTTCCATGCCCAGGCCTGTGAAGAGCTCTTTAAACACCTCTGTATTAGTGGAACACCCAAGATCCGTTTGCATGCTGGTCTACTGTTAGTTCAGCTCTGTGGAGGTGAGCGCTGGTGGGGTCAGTTCCTCTCCAATGTGCTGCAGGAGCTCTACAACTCTGAACAACTGCTGATTTTCCCTCAGGACAGGTGAGAGGTCAAATTCCATAAATATATAGATGCGAGTGTGCCCTGAGTATTTGCAATTTTCACACGTTTTGCTCCCACAGTATGTTTTGCAATGAATTGCTGCTTGGTTGGAAGATTGGGATAGTTTGTGTAGTGTTCATTTATGCAAGAGTAGTTTAAACAAGGCTGATTTTGGATTCTGTGTGCCTTTTTTGATATATTCATTGTCTTCCTGTATGAGTAAAGCTTCTCGTTCATTCACCTCTACTACTTGAATACCCAACTTCTGTGACAATGTATGTGCTGATATTGACTCTATATGTCTGCCATTCTAGGGTGTTCATGCTCCTGTCCTGTATCGGCCAAAGATCTTTAAGCAACAGTGGTGTGTTGGAGGGCCTCCTCAACCTCCTGGACAGCCTGCTGTCACCACTTCAGCAGCCATTAGCTGCTGTCCAGCGCAGGACTGAAGGTAAGGGACCAGTTTTGAATATGTATAACATGCAGCTTTTTAGGCTTCTGTTCAGCTGCCTAAAAGTTATTTGGCTTTACTGGTCTCTACTCTCTCTGAAATATGACATTTGGAGAGTTGTCCAAGATTGGGGTGAATTTATCTGAATTTATCTTTTGTTGGCAAACATTCTTGTTCATACCAGATGTAAATGTGTATTTTACAGGTGTTTTGGACATCCCGATGATCAGCTGGGTAGTGATGCTGGTTTCCAGACTCCTGGATTTTGTAGCTAGTATTGAAGATGAGGCCTCGGGTGGGAAGAAACAACTTGGTGGGAAGGATCGAGAAAGAAATTTTACAGGTACTTGTCATTTGGTCATAAAGAAAGGTAATAAAGAAAGTCTGGATTACAGGTGAACTGCATTTCTGTGACATCTGTGTAGCATATGTTCCTTATATTGAAAGAATTTTGTTTGAAGCTCTACAATGTAACACTTACGACACAAAGAAACCAAGACCCAATCATGTTTCACATTCTTCCCCCAGGTATTCAGTGGAGCTTTATTAATAACAGCCTTCAGTCTCAGAACTCCAGCAGATCAACTAAAAGCAACAGCAGCCTAGACCGCCTCTACTCACGCAAGATCCGCAAACAGCTTGTCCACCACAAACAGGTAAATGTGTCCCATTCCAACAACCACCAACCAACAACTATGATCCTGTACTTAGTAAGCCTTTAAATAGTCTAATGAATTTGCAAGGTGCATATAAAAATACCAATAATCAGCTAAGGAGAAAACACTTGTTATATAATTAAAGAATAATTAAGCTGCAGATCTTATATTTATCGTGCCCTTTTTATTATAGCAGTTAAATCTTTTGAAGGCCAAACAGAAAGTTTTGGTGGAGCAAATTGAGAAAGAGAAGATCCAGAGCAACAAAGGCTCCTCTTACAAACTGCTGGTTGAGCAAGCCAAGCTAAAACAAGCCACATCCAAGGTGAGCAAGTCTTACACCAACTGTTAGCATATCAAGTAGTCAGCTCCCAAATCACTTCATGCAGATGAGTCAGCATACATCTTTGCAACACTTTGCCTTGTTTTTTATTTTCACCTCAAAGTCCTCAAAGTTTATACGTCCAGGAAAGTTCAAGCCAGATGTGTCAGCCAAACTAAGCTTTGTCCAAGCAGTAACAATATGGATATGTGACTGTTTAGAAGATCAGGTGTGAGCTTGTGATCAACTTCCTCTTGCAGCACTTTAAAGACCTGATGCGTCTGCGACGTACAGCCGAATGGCCGCGCTCCACATTGGACACGGAGACCACGACAGCCAAAGAAACCCCAGAAGTTGAGCCTCTGCCCTTTACGCTAGCCCATGAACGTTGTATATCTGTGGTGCAAAAGCTGGCCCTCTTCCTGCTGTCAATGGACTTCACCTGCCATGCTGACCTGCTCCTGTTCGTCTGCAAGGTAACTATTAGTTGCTTGCATCCTCAGCATTGACATTAATTACTAAGGCTAGTGTTAGCCTTGAATGAAAATCTGCACAATGCTCTGCAACACAATTTTATTCAAGGTCCACATAAAGGTTTCTTTATTTTAATACATGTCCTATATTAATTCAAGCCCTGAGAAAGTATATAATATATACTGTATGAGACAATATTAATGTGAATGTCCTGTATTCTTTTCCATTTAAGGTCCTTGCCAGAATAGCCAATGCCACAAGACCCACAATTCACCTATGTGAAGTTGTGTCTGAACAACAGCTGGAGCGTCTCCTGCTGCTGCTGGTGGGGACAGACTTCAACCGGGGAGATATCTCCTGGGGAGGTGCCTGGGCACAGTACTCCCTCACTTGTATGCTACAGGACATCTTAGCGGGTGGGTATTGTGTGAATTTAGTTTAATGTCATTCATGTGTAGAATGTGCAGAATGCCAGACAGTTTTGTGTTTGTATGGTTTTGTGTAGCATTTTATACATTAAATGTATGACATTGCTTAACTAAATGTTGTTTTTGTGTGTATAGGTGAACTTCTGTCACCGGGCTCCCTGGATGTGATGGATGACGTAGCGGTGGGTGAGGAGGCTGGGGCATCCTCCTCCTCAGTGGGACCTGACCCAGATGAGTCCTTACCCCAACCAGCACCCATCCCCCTGGTTGAGAGCATTGATGAGGCCCTTGTGCCTGATATCATCGCAGGTACTGCTGGGACTCCCTCAGTTTTCCAAAGTGCGTTGGTAGTCTTCACTTTCCTGAAACACCACACAGATGTTGCCATGAACCTCTGCTTTTTATAATATGTCTGAGGCAGTTGTGCTGTCATTTTCTCCACTTCTGTTCTTTTAGGGCTGCCTGATTTTTCTTTTTAATTTTATATAGCATCCTCTATTATTGGATGAGATGGACTTCATTTACTAATGTTATTACTTTTACTTTAAAAGATGCAAAATGGTTACCTGTAAGTTATGATGTTTAATTCTATTTTTTGTTTTGGTATTAGAGGACTTCTGTTTTGGCTATTTATACTATATATGGTGTAGTCACCATATATAGTGACTACTTTGATCACTATATATTTGAATATATTGAACTCCATTCTCATATAGAAGGATTGAATTTGGCCAGTTGAGCTGTTGTCTGGATTTCTTCCAGTAAAATGCTAATGTCTTGATCAGTATTATTATCGCTGCCCGGCAAAGAAACACAATTGTGAGGGTTTCCTTTTTTTGCTTGTTTTTTCAGTGTGCTTGTTTGACAATATTAAAGCTCTTTTCGTTATCCAAAGGTGCCCCACCTCTATCATCTTTGGAAAAAGATAAAGACATAGACTTTGACTTACTGCAAGACCTGATGGATGTTGATATTGATCCTTTAGATATTGATTTGGAAAAAGATCCACTCGCTGCCAAAGTATTTAAGGTATGTTGAATATGGACTATATATTTGCTATCTCTTTACTCTCACGTTCTTTGATTATTGGGTTGTGTGTATATGTAATTATTGCCCTCTGAGCTCTGTTTGAATTAGCCTCATTGAAGAGATGTATATGCATTTAATTTGGCTACAATTTTGACGTATTTATTTGGATCAATTAGATCAGCACCCTTTCATTTGAAAGTGATGCGGTTATGACTAAAGCCTGCTCTAAGAAGAATTCATTGGTTGTGTTAATAAACAAAAGTGTGGGTACAGTGGAACCCAGTGAACAGATGACCATAAATAACACTGTTGTGTTTTTGTCTCTCATTTCCACTATTTCACGTTAATTTGCAGCCTATAAGCAGCACTTGGTATGACTACTGGGGTGCCGATTATGGCACATATGGGTACAACCCATACATAGGAGGGGTAGGCATCCCAGTGTCCAAACATCCAGTTGCCACTGAAAAGCCTGGTTCACAGAGTCTCTCAGTCTCTGTATCACAAGGTAAGCATAGCCGTATTGTATCTGATGATTTAATTTTTGAGTACATTTTCAACCGATGTATTTGCTACTTCTTTGTAAGATTTCCTTTCTCTGCAAAGCACTGAAATGTTTATGTCCTCGTGACTACACAAAATTTTTTAATATCTCAAATTTACACATTTTTCAAATGTATCAGTAGACAATTAGTTTGATTTTAATTAGATTTAGTTTGAAGTAATGTGCCTGGGAGATGGAGAAAACTGTGACCACCTAACCATTGATGTTTTGGCCTCGCAGCGCTGGATGCTCGCCTTGAAGTGGGTCTGGAGCAACAGGCTGAGCTGATGCTGAAAATGATGGCAACTCTGCAGGCCGACTCCATTCTACAGGCCCTCACCTCAACCTCATCCACAGGTGATTAAGTGTGCATTGGTTCCTTGTTGGAACAGAGTTGGTAGTTCATGTTGTCACACACATATGTACAAATACATCTGTAAGATGTAAATGGCGGCTTAGTGGTTATCACTGTTAAGTCGAGCATGGCCTTTCTGCTTCTTCCTCTAATTTATTGAGTTATCACTTTTTCCAGCCTTAATCTCTTTTCTGTTTACAGTGAACCAGACCTCCAATGGGACTGATGACTCCCTGTTAAGAGCTCTCCATGGTGGAGGCTCTCCTCCAAGCGGCAGTTTGATGATCCAGCCTTCCTCCATCCCAATGTTGAGTGCCTGCTTCAACAAACTTTTCTCCATGCTCCAAGTCCACCATGTTCAGGTAAACCCTGTAAATGTATTTGAATCCTTTTAATGTGTTCATAGTTGAGCATATCATGAATTGAATACTTCAAAGCTCTACAGGATTTCAGAAACCTTAAAAAGGTACCAAATGTTATTTTACAGCTTGATATGGCACATTCGCATATTGCTTGAGTATCAGTATAAGAGTTTTTATGTTGTCTGCCCCTGTCCACCTGCTCCCTCTTCAGCTTGGTATATGGGAAACAGTGGAGGTAATGAATTGGAATCCCCTCTCCCAGTGATGTGTGGTTATGTGCTTGTGTAAAATCCTTATCTTTTCCAGACATAGCTGTAGTTAATCCACTGTGTCTATCTTGGTAATGATTTTAGATTTAGATTAAGAATTTTAGGAATTAACCTAAGAAGAGAATTCCCTAGCAAGTTTTCAAAACTAATCTAAAAATTCTGACATAGGAAAAGGATGACAAAAGTACAATAATAACAAATGCTAACAATGCTATAACTTCATAGCATGTACCAGTAAACCATGAAATGGACCAGCATATGCAATCATCAAATAGTGCATGCAAAAGACATTAGGATTATGTTTCTTCTCTTGGGACAGTGTGGCATAAATTTAATCAAGCATCACAAATCCTGTTGTGGTTTCATTTATTTATTTTTCCATCACAGAGACACAAACACAACTATATTTAGTCTTGTGATGGCCAACATCTTTCTACCAGAGAATTGTTTGAAATAATTCTCAGATGATAATTGGTATCACTTAATACAATGTCTCAATTAAAATATGAAACATGATTTATACTATTAATTATTTCAACAATAACTCTCAAGATATAATACATATATGCACATACACACAGAAAGACACACACTGTACGTACTGTTAGTGTTTACGCACACTGATGAGATATCTTCACTTCTAGTTGGAATCACTGCTGCAGCTATGGTTAACACTCAGCCTCAATACCTGCTCCACTGGTAGTGAAGAGAGTGGATCAGATATTTTCCTGTTCAATGCCAGTCGAGTGCCCACCATCCCACTCAATCAAGGTCAGAATCAATTACATCCCTTCCTAATAATCATTATATAGAGTGGTAGAAACTGTGTGTGAGTGTCTATACCTCAGTGATGTGCTTGCTTATTGCCCATCATTTTCCTTTCCATAATTTCTAATCTCACATATTTCTTTGTGCACATCTCTTAAATCCTCTAGTCTGTACTGTAACTCTTGATTAGTGATTTCACACATGTAGATCATTGTAGCACACTAGTTAAGTGATTTAGACAGAAATACAAACCAAATTCAACACCATTTTCAAACTATTTCCACTCTCTAATTCTCACTGGTCTCTATAGTCTATGAAATCGAGTAAATCAAATATTTGGTTTGTACTTCTACGGTAACAGTACAAGCCATGTGTCAAGATTTTTGTTCTCGTATTCTAAACATTTTTTTGTGTTTGTGTCCAGCGTCAATCAGTAGTTTCTTAACGGTGCTTGCGTGGTATCCTAACACATCCCTAAGAACATGGTGTCTGGTGCTGCACTCTCTCACCCTGATGACCAACATGCCAACCTGCGGTCAGTCCTTCCATGTGTTATGACTTCACTGAAATGTCATAAAAAGACCTTTTTTAGCATCATCTTGTATGTACCTACTTCATATTTTCACCTGTGTTTGACTTTCCAGCCTCCAGCAATGGGATGAGCAGTCAGGAAAGCACAGCACAGCAAATGGTGTCTGATCCGACACTAGTGCATGTTCTGGTTCGCTTCCTGTCCGGCACCAGCGCCAATGGAACAAGCCAGCACAGTTCTCAGGTTGGACCCACAGCAACTCAGGCCATGCATGAATTTCTGAGCCGCCTGCAGGTCCATCTTTCCTCCACCTGTCCACAGATGTTCAGCGAGTTCCTACTCAAACTCATGCACATCCTGTCGACTGAAAGGTAGTTTTAAAATGTAATTTGTACAAAATGAATACTTACAATAATTGCACCATGATTGATCTTGTGGAACTAATGGCTTACTGTGACCTCCTCAGAGGTCCATTTCAGTCAGGCCAGGGTCCACTGGATGCCCAGGTGAAGCTGCTGGAGTTTACCCTGGAGCAGAACTTTGAGGTGGTGTCCGTTGCCACCATCTCTTCTGTTATTGAGTCCATCACATTCCTGGTACACCACTACATCACCTGCTCCGACAAGGTGGTTTCACGTAGTGGCTCAGACAGCGCTGTGGGTGCTAGGGCTTGTTTTGGTGGGCTGTTTGCCAACATCATCCGACCAGGAGATGCTAAGGCTGTCTGTGGTGAGACCACACGAGACCAGCTGATGTTCGATCTGCTCAAACTGGTCAATGTGCTGGTACAGCTCCCTCTATCTGGGGACAGAGAATTCAGTGGACGGCTACCACCTGCTGGCAGCGGGGCTGCTGATAGCAGCGTGTCAGATGAGGAGAAGGTCTGTGGCAGCAAAGACAGCGGAGCTGGAGGATCCACATCCAATCAGGGTCCACCTACAGGTGTAGCTGACCTGGTCCTAGCCAATCAGCAGATAATGAGCCAAATTCTGTCAGCATTGGGCCAATGCAACAGCAGTGCCATGGCAATGATCATAGGTAAGTATGTACTTGAAAAGCTGCGTTCCCATAAACCAATGTGAATCTCCAATGCTGCTGAGCTAACAAGCATCTCATCTCAAGGAGCCAGTGGTCTCCACCTGACCAAGCATGAAAACTTCCATGGTGGACTAGATGCTATCTCAGTTGGTGATGGCCTCTTCACCATCCTCACCACCCTCAGCAAGAGGGCGAGCTCGGTCCAGGTCATGTTACAGCCCATCCTCACATATATGGCCTGTGGTTACATGGGCCGACAGGTAAGCAGTTGTCTGGCGTTAATAATAATGCATTGTAGAGGAAGTGTTCATGACGGGTTTAGGGCTGACCTGTATATTTTAACCTTAATTATTTAGGGAAAGTTGAGTGATTACAGTGCTTTTGGATCATAACTCTTATTTCAATTTCATATAATTTCTCAGACAAACACAAAGTACAACTGCTGTTCTGCTATTAACTGTGAGCTGTCCTTTAGATCTGTAGTCTTTTCCGCACCTGTATTTTACACTTAGAAGTGCCCAGTAAAGGTTCATTAGCCAGTAAGGATGCATCTGTTGCTCCAAGACACCAGTCAGTAGATCTTTGTGGGTTGATGTTATGTTTTGTAGCTCAGGAATTCCCACACTAATTATAGTAATTTCTCTCACTGCAAAGCATTTTATTTGATTGCCATGTCTGTATAGACAGCATAGGATCATTTGTCACAGAAAATGCACTACAAAGTCTGCTTTGGTCTCTTTTAAAATGTGTGTATCATTTTACATTTTGCAGGGATCTCTTTCCACCTGCCAGCTCTCTGAGCCTCTGCTGTGGTTCATCCTTCGTGTATTGGACACCAGTGAAGCTTTAAAGGCTTTCCATGACATGGGTGAGTGCGTATCAGTATCTGACCAAAGCCAGTGAGTAAAAAAGGAGCATAATGTGTTTAGTTACATATATTAGTTTCACAGGCTCCCATGTTACGCAAAAATTGTTGATAGAAAATAAGACGAATGTGGCATTTGACCACTACTACTAAATCCCTTGGTATAGTTAGGACTGAATTGGTGAGAAATACATTTTCTGGTCCCTTAGTTCTCATAGAAGTTTAAGAGGCACTGCACATACATAATGGTTATACTGTAATGGCAGTTTTTTTATAAACCTAATATATCAATAAACCACAACTCCCTTGTTCCTGACCAGGTGGTGTACAGTTGATCTGTAATAACATGGTGACCAGCACCCGGGCCATTGTCAACACAGCACGCAGCATGGTTTCCACCATCATGAAGTTTTTGGATTCTGGTCCTGGAAAAGCGTCAGATGGTAACCTCAAAGCCCGGGTGATGACTTCAGAGCCAGACAATGCTGAGGGACTCCACAACTTTGCTCCTCTAGGTTATCTAAATATTTCATACAACAAATTAATAATCTTAAATGCAATGGAACAATATATTTAGATAACACATGCTATATTTAATGCATCACTGATTTTGTAAAAAATTAGATAAATATAACCATCCAATTGTCCCTTTCAGGCACCATTACATCAAGCAGCCCCACAGCACAGCCAGCAGAGGTTTTGCTCCAGGCCACGCCACCCCACCGCCGAGCCCGCTCTGCAGCCTGGTCCTACATCTTCCTGCCAGAGGAGGCCTGGTGTGATCTCACTATCCACCTTCCTGCTGCCGTATTGCTAAAGGAGCTCCACATCCAGCCACACCTAGCATCCCTGGCCAGTGAGTCGCTGTGTTGCTTTCAATAGTTGACGTTAATCAAATTATAATATATGGAGGACAATAATAATATATGGAGGTCATGTTTCTGTTGTGAAGGGAGCATGGTATGAACATCCACATGGTTTGGACATATTGAACCATATGATATATTTTCATTACTACATTATGTGATGCGTTCTGCCAAACAAAAACCTGTTATCACTTGTTTTAAAATAGTAATATATTCCTTATTTTGTTGTCTCATTTTTCTTAACAACTAGCCTGCCCTTCCTCTGTTTCGGTGGAGATCAGTGCTGACGGCGTCAATATGTTACCACTCTCCACACCTGTAATCACCAGTGGTCTCACATACATTAAGATTCAGCTGGTGAAAGCAGAAGTTGCATCAGCCGTTTGCCTGAGACTACACCGGCCTCGTGATGCCAGCACCTTGGGCCTGTCGCAAATTAAACTCCTTGGGCTGACAGCATTTGGTAACACCTCATCTGCAACTGTCAACAATCCGTTCCTGCCCTCTGAGGATCAGGTTTCCAAGACCAGGTACCAAAAGCAGATACTGGACTGGTTTGATACTGGTTTGTTGTAACCAGCATAAAGAAGAAAGAAAACAGTACTGTACTGATCCCCTTGGGGAAATTGTTTGTCTGCATTTAACACATTCTAACTATGAGAGGCAGTAAACAGAACTCTCATGCAAACATGCCCACACTAGAGCCAGGGGAACAACTCCACATCTTCAACCTAGTGCCTTGGTCAAGGGTAATGGCAGGAGTAATTAGCCAAACGCACATGTTTTTGTTGGCGGGGGAAACCAGAGCAGAAAGGCCCAGGTCGACCCCGGGACCTTCTTGCTATAGGGCAAGAGTGCTAACCACTAAGCGACCATGCTGCCCAAAAAGTGAATTGTTGGACTTTCACAATCTATATACTAAGCTCATCACTAAAAAATAGAAAACTGTGTTCTTTATATACTAGATTTAGAAGTACCTTTCTTTTTTAGTTTCCCATTTGTTTTATATTATTGCGTCTACATAAGATACACTCAAGCAATGTCACAGGATTGCAGCGAGCTCAAGATTTTGTTATATTAGAATCTATTGTAACTTCATTTGTAATGACTACAACCTTTAAAAGTGTAAAATTAATATATGAAAATTATATTATTAACTTGTAAATTGTAGCATTTCAGTTCTGTGCACTAATGTACACTGTTAACTTTTAACATCTTCCTTTTCCCTGTGCAGCATTGGTTGGCTGCGTCTACTTCACCATTGTCTAACTCACGTTAGTGACCTGGAGGCCATGATGGCTAGTGCTGCAGCACCCACTGCTAACCTGCTGCAGACGTGTGCCGCCTTGCTCATGTCACCGTACTGCGGCATGCACTCACCCAACATTGAGGCCGTGCTGGTTAAGATTGGCCTTCAGTCCACGCGCATTGGACTCAAACTCATTGACATTCTGCTAAGGAACTGTACAGCCTCTGGCACCGACCCAGCCAGTAAGTCTCCCACATGCAGTAGGAAATGGACACTGAGCAGTATAATGTTTGCTATGATTTATAAATATATATCTAATTCTGTGTATACACAACTCTTTAAAAAGTGTGTAAAAGATCTTAAATAAATCAGGGATACAATTCAATCTTTGCCAGAGAAATGTGTAAAATTCCAAATCTTGGGCAAAGGAGTTTATAATATATGAAAATGTAATGTAAACCATGTGGTACTACCATTGCTCAACTTTGCTTTATCCACCTTTGATCCATCCATCCAGATTTGAACAGTCCTCTACTGTTCGGGAGACTAAATGGACTCTCCTCAGATTCCACCATAGACATTCTCTACCAGCTTGGCACTACACAGGATGCTGGAACCAAAGACAGGTATTTCCAGTATTCAGTTTTTATCTCATATTAAACTTTCATTAATACCAATGTGAATTTCACCTTCCTGTGATAATGATCATGAACAGTGAAAAGCTGCTATGCCATCAAGGTGACTACTTTGGGAGACTCAGCAAGACTTTTTACTGTCATCTTATATCTCCTTGTATATGTTTTACTGTCATATAACCATGTTTGTTTGATATAAATTCAAATTGGACTCTTGACAGCACGGAAAGTCAGAGAGCTTTGCATTTTTTCGAATCTTGAAATGGTTTCACTCATGCAATTTTTTACCTTGTAGGATTCAGGCTCTTCTCCAGTGGGTCCATGATTCTTCCAGGGTTGCAGCTCACAAACTTAGCAGTCCCCTTGGCTACACTGGCACAAGTGCAGCCTCTTCCTCTGCATCATCGAGAGAGTATGGCCTCCTCATGCCTTCACCCTCCCACCTGCATTGCGTGGCAGCCATTTTGTGGCACAGCTATGAGCTGCCCGTTGACTACGACCTTCCGGCATTACTCAACCGAGAGCTCTTTGAGTGAGTCACATTCTTCTCCCATATTAGAAGCAGTACTTTAAAGGAATAGCTCATCCAAGTGTGGTGATTTTTCTACATGTCATTTGAAATTAAATGTGACTAAATACAATGGTGTACACATGTATTCCATGAGTAGAGCTCAGCTTGACCCCATTTTTTTAGATAGCGATGCGTAGTGACTGTTGTGAATGGATAATGATCTCTCAAGTTGGAGATAATGATGATCTTACAAGCCTAAGCTTTTAAAAATATTTGTCAGCCTGTGTGATCATTTACATAAGTATTTTAGCTCATGGTTGGCTAACAACATTCTACTGATATTTTATTGATGAGTTGATTAATCTTCGATTGATTTTTCATCCATTCTTACTCTCCTTTAGGCTGCTGTATAGCTGGTCTATGTCTTTGCCTTGTAACATGGTGCTGAAGAAGGCTGTTGACAGTCTACTGTGCTCCATGTGCCACATTCACCCCAGCTATTTCTCCCTGCTAATGTCATGGATGGGAATCGTTTCAGTGCCCAGTGCCAGTCACTCTCAGGCTCAGCATCGACGCCTCGCCATGACTGATGATGGCAAAAAGCAGCATGACGCCAACACCAATGCTGCAGGACTCACTGATGATTCCAAGCATGCAAGACCCCCAATTAATTTATCTGAGTCACAGTTAACTACTCTTGCAGCTGCATCACAGTCACCAGGAGCTATAGAACAGTTGTTGGACTCTGGCTTACCTTCATTACTGGTCCGTAGCCTGGCTCAGCTATGTGTTGGACTCTTGGCCAGTGCTGACCTCCCTCTTCCCGCTGCTCAGGCAGAGCGAAGACACCACCACCACCACCACTACCACTCTTCTTCACACAGTCGGCAACCTCTTGCAGCAGAGCTGGCAGCCCCCGTGCTACGCTTCCTAACCGAAGTAGGAAGCAGTCATGCAATGAAAGACTGGTTAGGGGGACCAGAGGTCAACCCACTGTGGACAGCCCTTCTTTTCCTGCTGTGCCACTCTAGTGCCAGTGCGAGTGCCATTGCCAATGCAGGTTGTCAACCTCTGGGCTCTGGTTCAGCATCTTGTTCCTCACCACCCCAGCCTCAGCCTTCAGGGTCACGGTTCTCATTGGCATCTTCAGGACAGCCGGGAGGGCTTACCACCCAACAGAGGACAGCTTTGGAGAATGCTACCGTGGCCTTCTTTCTCCAGTGCATTTCCTGCCACCCTAACAACCAGCGGCTCATGGCACAGGTCAGATACTAGGATAATGGCTTAAACAAACGCTTTGTGTCTTAAATGTTTGTAAAGTTTTTGACTTTATTTGAGAAACCAGTAATATACTGTTAGAAATATACATTGTTAGTATCCAAACTGGTATTGTTGCTTCTTGTTTTCATTTGCAACTTAGTAAATATTTTTACACACATCCTAAAGTCAAAGGTACTAAACGTTCCTAGGTAAACCAGTTCGCTGAGAAACTCTGAAAGTTTTAAATTTCACTTGTTAATATTTATTTTGGTAAATGCTCACTGTGCTACCACCATGCTGTAATACATTTTATGTATTTTCTGATGATTTTAAGCTTGCTGTGTCTCGCTACAGGTTCTCTGTGAGCTCTTCCAGTCTGCACCCCAGCGAGGCAATGTACCCATCTCTGGAAACATCTCAGGCTTTATTCGAAGACTTTTCCTGCAGCTCATGCTGGAGGATGAGAAGGTCACAGTCTTCCTACAATCTCCTTGTCCAGTAAGTAACTCTCTTTATTGTGAACCTTATTTTCTGTTTTGGGAGCAAAAAAAAATTTGAATCATTAGTCATACATGTGTGATGAAAAGTTTTATAAAAAGGAGCACTGGCAGGAAGATTGTCATTTACAAGGTCCAGTTAATGAGGTCATCTTGGAGAATATATTGGAAATCATATTGGAAAAGGATGGACGATGCTTTGCGTGTGAAGATGACCTCCGGTTTCAAACTTACACCTTGCTGATTAGCAGTGGTGAAATGTTGATACAGCAATAACATAAAATAGCCTATATTTTATCCCTCGTTTGCTTGTTTTTTTATTTTTTATTAACAATTCTTTTCAGTCTTTGTAAAGTATTGATGTACTGTTGCCATATATCCACAAGGGGACAGCACAGCAGTAGGAAGCAGATTTGTTCCTATCGTCACAGTGATTCCCTCAAACGGAGCCATGTCACATAGCTCATTGATTGGTTGTCAGTATTCGCCGTGTGTGTGTGTCTGGAGGTAGGGTAATAAGGAAATAGTTTGCACTGTCCAAACTGATCTTCAAAGTTTATTGATATATTTCTTGCTGGTCTGTAATTTTCCAGGATAATGAGATTGCAATTAATACCAGGTATAAAGGTGGCCATATATTATCATCATAAACTAACAGCTTCAAAGATTCACATGCATTGGTACAAGCCCAACAAACACATCACCTCTAAACTACTGAGATTTCATGTAGCTCAGGCATGGCAAAATGTGAACTGAAAAACTGATTTCTCATCATTCTTTCTGCTCTCAGCTATACAAAGGACGCATCAATGCTACCAGCCACATGATCCAACATCCCATGTATGGAGCAGGACACAAGTATCGGACCCTACATCTGCCGATTTCCACCACACTGGCAGAGGTCCTGGACCGGGTATCTGGTAGGCTTCATTAACAAATTCTATTACATACAAGATAAGAGTATATAACCCCAGACTACTAGATATTGTATATGTGCAGGTAGTAGTGTCTGAGATTGGGAAGTTGCTATCAAACGTCCATAAGCATCGCTTCTGTCTTCATCAGTATTGCTTAGTTCAGCAGCTGGTGATTGTATAGTGTGGTGTCTGGCACAAATACACACCCACATACTCAAACATAGTGTTGAACAAGGGAAATCACTGCTTGTTTTCTGCTCACCATTGAAGCATTTTATCCCTTTGGTTGACTCTTGAATTTTGAAAGCAATTTTGAAGTTAATGCCCTGTGACAGCTTCCTTGAAAACAACTTCGGCAAACATGTAGCCACATCTCCCACCCACTCTCTGAACTGGGTTCCACTGCTGCTAGGAGGTATTACGACTATAATCGTAATATTTATAATCTTCATTTTACACTAGGGGTACAGTTACAGTCATTGTTTAATTAACCTTTTCAAACTCTGAAGTCTACTGCTGTGGAGTCCATAATACCCATAAGAAATAGACAGTTTGCTCTATAGTGTCATGTGCCCTTGTGGTATAAGTCTTATAGCATTCTCAGGCCATCAAGGTCAGCAGCAATGTAGTGATGCTGTGAAGTGCAGCATTGCTTGTTCAGTTTTAGCCAGCAATGTGTTTGATGAATGGCTCACCTCTTGGGACCTTGAACAACTGATAGAAGGCCTGCTGTTATGAGACTGTGTGCGTGTGAGTGTGTGGTTGGGGAAGATGGAAGACAGTAGTGTGGAATCTACACAATATTTAATGCTTCTGGATGTCTGTTCTATATGGTTGCTTCTTTTACTTATATGACCTACTTTGTGCATTTTTACTGCAGCTGTCTTCGTTTAAAAAAATAAATAAGATTTCAGTGGAAACTAGCTTGCACTTATTTTTTTAACCAACTGATATTTTAGCACTATATTTACTTATTTTTACATAAATTGTGTAATATACTGACTTCATTTAATATCATTGATCCTGTTTCTAAACCAGACACACCAAGTATTACAGCCAAGCTGATCAATGAGCAGAAGGAAGACAAGGAGAAGAAAAATCACGAAGAGAAGGAAAAGATGAAAGCTGACAACGGCTTCCAGGACAACTACAGTGTCGTTGTGGCCTCAGGTGTTTGTTTTGGTCCTTTTAAGTATTATTGGTACTGCAACACGTGTGTTTCTGTTGATCTAATCAAGACTGACAAGCCCTTAACATGTCCCTTCTGTAGATTAATTATCCTATCATTTTTCCACCATTTGTCTGACCAGGCCTAAAGTCCCAGTCCAAGCGGGCACTTTCAACCCCTCCCCGGCCTCCATCTCGCAGAGGTCGCGTGATGAGTGACAAGTTGACTGCCTCTTCTGGTGTGGACCCCTCTGCCAAAACCATAAGTGTGCCTGTGTTCCACCTCTACCACAAACTGCTTCCAGGTACATATTGATTGCTTTGTGTGGACCAGTGGGGAGGTGCCTCAGAAATCAGACATTGTTTTAAAGTAGAAATAAATTAGATAGAACTACGGCATTAATAGGTTATTCATAACTTCGAATAACCTTTTTAATAACCCAAGACTGCTTTTTCCAATCCTCTGGTTCAGGTCAGCCCCTCCCAGCTGAGATGACTCTGGCCCAGCTACTAACACTCCTGTATGATCGCAAGCTGCCACAGGGTTACCATTCCATCAACCTAACTGTCAAACTGGGCTCTAAGGTCATCTCTGACCCAGGGCTTTCCAAGACAGACTCCTTCAAGAGATTACGGACTGAGAAAGGTACCAAATCATTGTTATGTTTAAATAACATCAAATTTTTGAGTTCTTTCCTCAAAGTGCTTCTTTCAGATTTATTTATCTTAGTTTTTAGTTGCCATATTATCAGATAATCATCATTGGTTAAATGAACCTATCCATGGGTTTAAGTGACTATTGGGTTTAGTAAGTGAATGACAATTTTTCTCTTGCGGCCTGTTGTACATTAACTGTAAATCTGATGAACAAAACATACTGTGCATTGAAATTACCAGCATTTGACTGATCAGTGTACATATTAGTATGAATTCATAAATTGCTGCCCTTTGATGTACCGTTTAAACCAATTTGATGAATAGTCCTTGGAATGAGCTTGACGCCAGAGTAACAGAAACTTTCTTTCCCTGTAGTCCCATATAAAAACATCAAAATGAAGTCGACATGTATTACCCATCTGCAGACAATGCATATATTGCTCTGCACACAGCTGTCCTTACTCTTCAGACCCCTGGGGAATGAAAGCTTTTTGATTCTTAGGTGTTGCGTTCATTCAATATTCATGGGATTTTTAGATATTACTGTAGCAGTCATGTACACACAGTGTTGGGTATAATGATTGCATTAGCCCTTAAGTTAATCCTAGTGTTGCCATGGTGATTGTATTGCCAGTGATTTCTGCTCAAGGAAATGTGTTTACAGTGTAAAATTTAGTCGTTTACCCAAGCTGTGTTATCCTGTGAGACAGTTAATGAAACGAGCATGGATCTGTCAGTGTGCTGCTCAAGGGCATTTTTTTTCAATGCAGGCTGTTGTCAAGCTGCTGACCTTCTCTTTAGCCACAAAGCTGCCACATGGAGGTGGTGGCTTCAAACTTGGTTATATTTAGCTATCTGCTTCTGCAGGCTTGAGGTTGAGTACTAGGGCGTGCGTAACGGCATGAGGTCAGATTCATTTTTAACATTGCCTTTTAGCGTACTTGGACATCTTGGTTTTGATGATCTCAGCACTGGTAAATCTGCAGACCTGATCGTTTGTCCACTGGCCATGACTTATCCACTGTCCATAGTTCCCTTTAGAAACTATTGCCTTAATCAGCTTTTGTGATGGGTGGTTGAATAATCCAGTTACATGCATGTCATGTGTTGAAGTGAAAACTTCATTGCAGGTATTATATTTATTTTTTGCAACATGTTCCCCTCGTCTTTGGCGATTGAATTCAGATAATATGAGCCCTAACAATCAGAAACAGATCAGCGTGAAAGCCTAACAGAAAATATCAGTAGCCCATTAGAGTCTCTTCAAGAGCCCAGATTTAAATTGTATGCATGACTGTGCATTGGCACACCCATTTTGTTGATTTAGCATTCAGGTACATTGCAAGGTGCTGTCTCCTTTAGTGCACTCACATTTGATCTTACCTTACTCCTCAACCATTCACTGAGAATCCTTCCCCAAAACTACATCCTCTCAAGTTCATGGCTCCCAACCAAAAGGCTTTTAAGACTGATAAATGGACGGAAGTAGCAGTGACCCCTGAGAAAGATGGCACAAGTGTTTTTATAATACTGGGGTTTAAAACTATGTAGCCACAATATGGACTGTATTTATATCAGTCCCTTCTGATAGTACATAGATGCATACACTTACATGTGCAAACACACAGGACCAGTAGATGTCTTAAAAGCTTGTTCTTTGTATGCAGGGTAGCTGAAAGGAGTTATTTTTGTGCCTATAAACCTTATTTGCTATCCACTCAGATATTTGCTTCCTGAAAAAAAAAAGGCTATAGTTTCAACTCTCATTTCATTCTACTTTGAAAGTTTGGACATATTAATCCTTTTGTATAAACCCTTTTAATCACAGTTTCACTGACATTTCAATTCAATAGCAAGAGTGTCTGGGAGGTAATCCCTTAAGAGATGAGGACAGCAGTGAATCATCTCCTTTAGTTTCTGCACTGCAAGAGATGATGACTGGCTTTTTAGAAGATGACCTATCAGGCGTACGGTTTGTGTAATCATAAAACAGACATGCCTGGCTGTCAAAATAAAATGCTAATGAGTCAAAGCTGTCGGAGGAAGGGTGTGTGCCTCTCACCCTGTTTCATGTTGACCGTCTGACTTTATCTTCAATGTCATGTAAACAAGGTCATCTAGACTGTTTAATTTTTTCCTTTCAGATCAGCTCATATCTCATCCCAAGGTTAGACACCCTCAACTGCAAACTGTTAAGGCCTTTTGATAAATGGAGAGTCAGTGATTGAGATGGTACGCTGGCCTTTGGTGATTGGAAGCTGTTGTCATGTTTTTCTCTCCTCCTGTTCTCTCCCCTTGCTAGTTGAATAAATAGGGTTGGGGGTGGGGAAATAATGGACAAATAGCCACAGCAATATCAATGACACCAGAGCATCAGAACTAGTGCCTTAAAAGGACCATGCAGGCAGTTGCACTTTATAGAAAATTTTGTATGTTACTGCCAACCTTGTTCGCAGCAAGGCAGCCATTGGTCTCATATGCTACGAAAATGTATGTTACTGAAAGTTGAAATTTGCTAGAGATTATTATTGCGTTATTCATCACATCACCTTTATTTTATCTATTTTTTGTTTAATTATTCATGTTCAAATCAGAATTTCTATTATTATTCTATATTATTCTATAGATATTCTATCTATCTAATATGTTTTATTCCAAATATGAATGAAAATATCAGTGCAGGTCATGGATGAGCTGTTTCAAGGTCATACCTCCACGTTGATTTTCTTTGTGGACTGAAATGTGCTCCCTAACCAAAACCTTTTGTGGTATTCAGATATTTAGCACAGCTTTAAAGTGCTACAGACAGTATGGACATACATTATAAAAGATTTTTGTATTTGTTGTTGTTGAAGTGGATCAGTGTGACATGCTAAGCAGTTGCCCGGAGGATGAACCAATGACACCCAGTGAAGAGTGTCTGGATGCTGCCACTGATGAGTCCCTGCTTGACACCAACCCCATCCAGTCACCGCTGCAGGTGTTTGCAGGGATGGGTGGCCTGGCCCTCATCGCAGAGAGGCTGCCCATGCTGTACCCTGATGTCATTCAGCAGGTGAGTCACTTCCTGTCCCAGATGGGAGGTTCATTGAAACACAATAGATTTTGTGTAATGTCTTTTAATCTTGAGAGATATTTTCTAGAAAGATAAAGCAATTCAAGGAAGAGTAATTTTCTCCAATAGTGTCTCTAAAAGTACAGAAAAACTGAAAAGAGTTCATCATAAATTTTTCATAGATTCCGCAAATATTTCAAATTTTAAAAATGAATTGATTGCAAAATAGGACCAGCATTCTCTCCTGACCTTCACGCACATCATGACGTTGCAAAGTTCCCGCTTTCATAAACTCATCTGTCAGCACTGTCGCACAGTTCATCTCAGCTTTGCTAAAGTTGCTTCCGTTCTGGTCGGTCACAGGTCAGTGCACCTGTGGTCCCCTCTGCTACACAGGAGAAACCCAAAGACAGCGACCAGTTTGAGTGGGTAACCATTGAGCAGTCTGGTGAGCTGGTGTATGAGGCACCAGAATCCATCGCTGCTGAGCCACCACCCATCAACAAGCAGCAGTCTCAGGCAACGACATCATCGTCCTCAGTGCAGACCATGTCACCCATTCCTGCACACTCCCTGGCGGCCTTTGGCCTTTTCCTGCGTTTGCCAGGCTATGCAGAGGTGCTTCTGAAGGAGAGGAAGCATGCTCAGTGTCTACTGCGCCTTGTGCTTGGTGTCACAGACGATGGAGAAGGCAGTAAGTCCTCACAGTTCATCCACTGACAATGAATAATATCACTGTTGAAACATTAAAACCTTTGTTTTTGTAACACGTTCACAGACATGCAAATGTATATTTGACATCTCAACAGGTTGATTCCTCGAATCCCTTGACAACCACAGCTTCTGCTCTTATTAGTGTTGCAATAGTATTGCAATGTGGCATATTTATTCAGTTACACATATATATTTTACATACTTTTGACATGTGTGTTGTCTTTGTGCAAGTGTGTAAGCTTATATATTTAAAACACTACATTCTGTCTCCCTTAGGTCCTTGAGATAAGAGCCGTTGTTAATGATTGATGGAGTGTCTATGCCAACTTATTTAGATAAACTGGTCACATAACATATCTTCCTGCCATTTTACTGACTGCTGTGCAGAGGTGCATTTATGAACTCAGAATATTTCAAAATTCACCTATGTATGTTTCTCTAATATAATATATTAAGGAAAAGAAATATCAGATTTTGCTAATGACATTGTGTAATTTAATTTAATTTATTTTATTTTCATTTATTTCATTATATCTTCAGAAAGTATATTTGGATCATCGGGCTTTGAGCTTAAATCAGCATCAAGATATCTCAGGCTCAGATGTCAACCCAGTGTCTGCTTTGGCATCTTTTAGGTCACATCTTGCAGTCTCCATCAGCCAACGTGCTCCCCACTCTGCCCTTCCATGTCCTGCGGGCACTGTTCAGCAGTACACCTCTGACCACTGATGATGGCGTGCTGCTACGGCGCATGGCTTTGGAGATTGGTGCAATCCATCTCATCCTAGCCTGCCTGTCAGCTCTCAGCCACCACGCACCACGCAACCCCAATGCCAACAACGGTGTTTCTGAGGTATACCTGCTACACACTTCCTCCAATATTCATGTTAACCACTGTTGTTTAAGTCTCAGCTGTCCTTTGGAGGAAGTGAGGGCACGCTTGAATTGCCTCAGGTTGCATTTTTTTTTTTTTTTTTTTGATTTACATTGGTCTATAACTCCAAATGGATGAAAATAACCAGGATAAAAATAAAACATAGCACAAACACACTTTTTCCATCATATCTGTTCAAGTCATCTGAGTTTCAGGCCCTTTACCATCTGCGCTATGATTTATAATTTATACAAAGCTGTGAAATGCTTTACACAGCCCTGAGTTTTTAAGAGTTCATTGTGGTACAAAATGCTTTACATTGTACAAGTACTTTATTACATTGAAAGTTATGAAATAGAACTTTAAATGCATTTTATTATGCTTTTGAAATGATTCTGCACTGACGACTCACAACCTTTGGTTCAAATCTAGCTTGGACCAACATGGGGTGTTCTGTGTGATGTTGTATGTCTCTGCGAGTCTGTGATTGGATGGATTTCCGTAGATGACAATGTGGTCGCAGAGTTCCGTGATGTGCTAGATGCCATTATAACAACAAAATTCATTTTTATAAATTTCTGTGTGGATAATTTGCACATTCCCACTTTGTGTGAAACGGCCTTTACTCTGCCAAAGTGATTGTTTTGTCTTTCACTACTATAGAGAAACTAGCTGGTTGGGGGGATAATCATTGCCTTTATTAATAGATCTCTGTCTGGCTGGCCTTTACTCAAGGCCTCTTTTGCATATATCACAGTGAACCCCTGACAAGTTGTTTAATTGTTTAGCCTGAATCCTAAGAGGGAAAAAGATCTTTAGAGAGAAATGTGGGCGTGTCAGGGACTTGTCCTTTGTATTATTGACAAATTCAAGGTGAGAGGAAAAGTGAGTGTGATCATCATGAATAGAGATTCAGTCTTAGTGTCCCATTGACTGTTGATTAATCTACAGGGCCTCAACGTACCGGAGGCCCTGTAGGTTACCGGAGGTTTAGACTACATGTAACTGACGGGAGAAATACACAAGTAAATATTTGAATGTGTGTCAGTGTGGGACTGTAATTATCTCTACTCTTCCAACACCTGCAGGATCAATAACTTAAACTGTTCACACAAAATGTTTACCATGGCCTTTTTGACTGATAGGATTTCAGATTAGCTCTTTCTGACATAATCATTACTCATTCATTTTATTTATAAAGAATGCATTCATTCTAGTTGTTTAAGGGTTATACAGTCAGATGCAATCCAGTGCTACCAAAACAGTTATAGTAGGTTCATGGTTTAGTTTCTTAAACAGATTGTATGCTGTGCTATATACCTATTGTAGGGCACAGGCACCCCAAAATTAAATGAAAACAGACTCCATCAAGGGTTAATGGTTTCAGTTGATGACAGTGCTCCTCATGGGCTCTATCCAATCTTGCTGAACTGGGCTTACCTAGTTTGTTTCATTCCATGGTGACATATAGGGCCTCATGCTCTCTCTTTCTTTCTTCCACCATGTGTGGATTTATGGAGTTGTCAGAGCTGAGGACAGATCACAGGGCTGATGGCTTGAATGGAAGCCAGAGTCTTGTCGCTGTGGCTGTCCTTGAGCCTCCCCACAGTCCATGAGCTGCAATGGGAGTAAAGACTGCCTGGCTCTAGCTCAAGTCCATTGTATTAAAATTATTCTTAACCTCAGTAACCCCAAAAGTAAGAATTCCAACCAGCTGTGTTGTGTGTGTGTATGTTGTTGTTGATAGCCACAGATATCCAGCTGTCATGGCGGGGGGACCAGTGAGGAGCAGCAATTGTATTGGGCAAAAGGAACTGGCTTTGGGACTGGATCCACAGCCTCCGGCTGGGATGTTGAGCAGGCCCTCACAAAACAGCGGCTAGAAGAGGAACATGTCACCTGCCTACTGCAGGTCAGTGCATCTGCATCACACCTGTATTTTTAGGTACAACGTGGCTGTTGATAATATTTGGATTACTCTACTTTTAACAGAAACTGTGAATGGTGTATCACAAAAGTGCAGGGAAGTGTTAGCAGTTTTTGTTTTATCTTGTCTATATTAATAGTCATAACAATAGCTGTAATAACACAGCAAAAAATCAGATCCGAAGAAGGGTAACTTACCAAAACATAAACTCCTATTGGTATTTTGTGTCAATTCTGGATTAGGTCGGAAAGTTTTCATCTTTTAATTTCTCTTATGTCAATCATGTTTGTCTGGTAGGTCTTGGCAAGCTACATCAACCCCGCAGGTTCCAGCATCCACAGTAGTGATGCCTCTTCAGCAGACAGCAGAACCCACAACAGCTCAGCCCTGCCAGCAGTGCTGCAGGAGCTGTTGAGCCAGTCCTGTCTTATCCCTGCTATGTCCTCTTACCTACGCAACGACTCTGGTAAGGACTTACCACATCCATTTTTAAATGCACAGTAACTGGAATTGTTTGAGTAATTTTACTTAATGTGACATTGGATTGGATTTGATAGGTAGAGAATGGATTGCTCGAAGAGGGTCAGTTATGGCTGTTGATTTACAGCACAAAACAAAAAGATCTTTCTTCCAAAAAATAGACACTGTTCCAACCCCAGATATACCCAATACGAAGTCAGAAAATCATTTGGAACCGTAGCACGTTATCATATTCGGTCTACAGTCTTTAGATATAAATCTGATGATCCATAGTTGTTAATTGTTGACACTGTCTTGAGTTTTCCTGTTGTTTGTAGACAGCTCATGGTCTGAACCATTGCCAGTTAGTGGCCTTTTATGCTGGGATTGTGGGTTTGGAGAAACCCAGTCTTTGATCTCACTGATAACTACAGGCTACTGTTGCTGTAGTGTATTCTCTATCAAGGCATGAATTCTAGGGGGAGCCATCCATGTGTGTCTGTGTTTGTGTGAAGTGGTAATGGCTTTTTTGCTAAATGAAACACCAGATGGAGCTAAAGCTTCATTCCTCTGAAATTCTGGGTCAGTATTTGTGTAGGTTTGTGGATCCTCCCTTTAAAGCTTACTGAGGTCTTGGTAGTCTCAGGGATGCTATCTTTGCATGTCTCTCTGTCTTAGAGATGCTATCCTCGTATAATTGTGTTTTAATCACTCAGTTTGATATGGTTCTAGCAACAGAATAGTAATTAGTTGGGCAGTTTGACTGTAATGAATAGTTGACATTAATTGTCTTATTTGTTGTCTGATAAGTCGATAATCGTTCCAATAACTGTAAGATTAGTTATTATTAAAATAATCTTTGCTTTGTAGCAGATGCTGTCAAACTGGATTAATACTGGTCTGATGTAGTCTTGCTCATGTTTGTGGCTGCAACAACTTTTTCCTTTTGTGTCATATACATCTAAATATTGTAGTTATTTTTACAGGTAATCTGTGGTTCCCTCTTTCTGGATTTACACTTAGACCTCTGGCAGAGTAATCAGCTTCCTGTAGAGCTATCAGTACACAGTGGGCTTTTACGACTGTTCAGGTCATGGCAGTCCATTGCTTATATCCTGGTTTGGCTCCTCGGGGGCTCACTGCTTATTATTGCTAGGCTGACCCTTGGCAGTCTGCCTGCAGTCACGCTTCAAACTACTCTCCATTCTTGTGGTGCACTTCATGACAATTTTCACACTGGCCATTGTTTGAGGGAGCAAATGTCTTTGTGCACATAAAAAGACACATCGAGCCCGTTAAATGTCCGGTAAGTGTACAAAAGTGCTCGGTGTAACGCTGACACCAGGGGCAACCCAATCCAATGCAATAGCTCTGCAGTAAATACTACTTGGAACTTTTAATGTTCATTTTATGATGTGGACTATGTTTTTGTTGAGTCTGAGTTGGATTGAGTTTTATTGTTCTGCAAAATATTCGTGCTGCAGGTGCTGTAACTGTAAACCTGTTTGCATTCAGCATGAGTAGAATGTTAAGGATCGTCCAGAAAAATGCAAAATGAATAAGGATACCTGAAGATAGTTTTCTTGGCCATAACATAGATTTGCTACAATAATGCTTTAATGACCCAATGATGTGCGCTTAAGTTGAGCCTGGATTAGAATGATTTTGTGCTGTACGAGAGACGATTGTCTGCTGTTGTTTATCAGACCAGTGGCTCACAGACCGACAGCTCGTATTTGTGTCTCATGCTATTTCAGTTTGCGGGAGTATATGTATATGTGAATTCTAGTGTGTGGTGTGTCAATGTGCCCGGGTCTCATAATTAAGTAACAGCAGATAAAAAGCATTATGAATGTTGTAATTGTTCCTCATTATCCGGTAAATGCGTCTGACACACAGTGGTGTGTGTTCACAGGTGCATTATGAAGTTTATAGCCCATTTACCTTTAAAATGGCAAATGGTCTCAATTTGTATCAATGAATTTAACACTCGATTTAATAACAAATTGCATTATATTTACTGTGTTGTGCATATAGTGGATTTAATTTGTGTAGCTGTTCAGTGTAAACCTGAAGTTCTTCCTAACCAGTGAACCAGTCACAAGATTGGACTGTGTTGTATTCAATTTTAAGGAAGAAGTTTTCCTATTTTATTTGGGTATAAAAGCAGATGTGCCTCAGTTTAAATGGTTTACTTTTGTATCTGATGGTTAGCTGAAACATTTTTCAATACCTTTAATTCTCAAGACCTCACATTCAGCTTGTACTTTGACAGTGGACTGCTAAACACCATTGGCAAGGATCCTTCACCATCGGTGCCACCATAGCAACACAGAGTAACAGTTGGGCTTATTAAAGATAATGCACAGCCCACATTGTACAAGCCCAAGTTTCCTTCCTCGCTTTGTGGTCTGTTTGCCAGCTGATTCTGTGTGTGCCATCCAAACAAATTCAGAGAAAGAGGTCAGTTGACCCTCATACCCAATAACAAATAAAAGCTGTGGACGGTCAGCAGAAAATTCCCAGTGCAGTCACATCGGGAGCAGCACACACACACACACTAGCATTGTAGGTCAGCATTTATTGGATAATGCCCATGACGATAAATAGCTAGACACATACAAACCTGCCGAAAAGAGTTGGGTTGGTCAATCAGGTGATGTCCAGCAGGGATTGAAATCACTATCATTGGAGGCTAGATTAAAATGTATGTACCTCTGGAGTGAAATCATGTCCAAATGGGGATTAGTTTCTCCTTGCACCTTCTATTCATCCCTTAGACTTACCAACTCCATTTAACTCACCAGCCTCCTCTGCTTACCCACCAACACTTTGGCTTTCATTTCTCCCTGCTTTTTCTGCCACTGCCCCAGAGCTCCTCATCTCTGTCAGCTCAGCGCAATGCTCCACATTAATCATCAGTGTCTTGGCAAAGCCTTTTGGGATACATTACTGTTTCCCACTGTTGCCTAGCACTCGATCACAGGAAGCTGAGCCATTAGTGAGAGGTAATACCTTTGAATGCCACCACAATGGCAATTTATCTTAATACAAGATTTAAATTCTTGTACATATTGTTTGACACAGTGGTTCCAGTTTGTAATATTTTTGTGTACATGCAACTCTGAGCATTACAAATTTTCTATTTTGTACCATGATTCCCCCCCTTCCTCATCCATGATGGAAATTCAGTTCAAGTTCGTCTTGGCTGCACCAGGTGGTGCCACTGAGACAGTGGGCATTTTCTTCCATTATTCATGCTGTCGAGTGGGCGTGAGTGATGTTGGTGGGTAATCCAAAGATGACCAACCTATAGCAAGCAGGCTAATAGTGATACATCACATCATAATACTAGAGACTGTAGGAGGAGGCAATCTCTCCATCCACTCTGCCACCCCTTTGTAGGTTTTCATCAGTTTGTGTCTGGATTTGTGTTTCATTAATACAATTTCTGCCCCATTTTTAATGTATAGTTTCAGGGGATTTCTCACCATGATGAGAATATTATCTGTCACAATAGAAAGCTAGAAGGGGACACACACACAAATTAATGAACACAGATTTCCCTCATCACAAGACCATTACTGGAATTAGTATGAGGTGAAACATAAACAAGCCACTGTGCCACCTTCATTCTCTCCCTCCTTTTGAATTTGAAATCCCCTCTTCACCCATGGAAATGTTAATTGTATACTTCAGCTATTCTGTTATTCTCCTTGGAGTCGAAACAGATGCGAATATAAACTGTCTGAGTCAGATAGGGGAAAGGTCATGGACTGCCACACCCAGTGGTCATCACCAACTGGTGGTTCAATCAACATTACATTACATTGAAACAGTGTTCCACACACTCAAGCCACACCCCATTGTCATAATACTTTCTTGTACACACGCACACACTTCTGTAGTTTAACTCAGAGATTACGTGAGGCTGTCCTTGATATACTTTTATTTTTATTGTTCAAATGTCCCCTATTGCACAGTACATCTACAGTTTATTGAAATATCCATAAAAAAAGCTGATTATTACAGTAAAAGAAATGCTTACACCTTCCTGAAATCAACATAAACAAAAAAATCACCACTCATTGATCTCCTCCTCCTACTCAAGAACTTTAAAAGGTGGAAAAATGCAGAGAGACAAAAGAATTTAAGAGAACCAGCTTTGTTTCACAAGTAAATTGGCTCCACTGTCAATGTTGTTAATTACAAGATGACTTGCTTTTTTTACTCCATTACTGCAAATGTACAGGTCACATGGTATAAAAATATCTTCAATTTCTTAGCCTTCAAGAGATTTATTTTGAATGTGTCTTGAAGGAGCAGATTACAGCTCTTATAGAAATGCATCTTCAACATAATGGATGACGTAGAGAAGCACTCATGAAATAAATTAGAAATGTGTTCATCATGAATGATTTCCACGTTCTAGCTGTGTTTGTGTGTTGATGCGTGCGTTTTGTGATAGCAGGTGTCTGAGTAGATGACAGTATGTCACATGTCCAGACCAGTACTGCTGTGGAAGCATTCTCTTTGACTGGGGTCCCCAGGCCGTTATATTTACAACCTTGAAGACTGACTTTTGGTGGATAATAGTTCCTCCACAGTGGATTTCCAGTGTAGAGCTCTCACAGGCTGTGCTCATAATCATGTTGCCTGAAGCCCTTCCAAGCCAGCCATTTCAGTCCCATCTATTTGAAAATAAAATAAAAATGATTGAAGAATTGTCCACAAGACTTGACTTGTGTGGCTCATGTTTCCATTGAGTCCAACCGTCCAGTAACCTTTATCAAGGCGGAAATGGCATTTCCTGTGGGCCCACAGGAGAGTCTGGTCTTGCTGAAGTGGAGCTCGCACACTTCTAGTGGTGGTCATCCTGGTTCCAGTATTTTGCCTTCTAATGCATCTTCCAGCCCTCTGTTATCTCCCAGGCTCGTGGCTGTGACTTGGCAGTATGACTTCTCCATCTTCATACTTAGCCAATTTGCCCATATTCCTCCTCCTCACTCTGGGGAAGATGTTCATGTCAGTTGTTTTCTGCCTTTTAGAAAGTCTCACTGTACAGCCAGTTTAATGTTATTCCTCCTGCCCTCACAGAGTGGTATAAATATAAACAAAAACAATGACAAAAAGGTTGAGGAAAGTGCCAATGATGCCTAGCATGGCCAAAATGGACTCCTCTTGCTCTTCTTTCACCTCCAGTGCCCGCACGTCCTCAAGAGTGATGACTGTGGTTCCCATGATCCTGATGCTTAGCTAACCAGGCAAGGGGAGATTTTTCTGTAATAAAATGAAATTAAAGACCTGGTTAGTAGTGGGAATAAATGTAGAAGACAACAACAAATGCATATCTCAGAAACTGACAACACACACAATGTGGTCAGATTGAGTGTTGATTTGCCTGCTTTACTGTTCTGTGCTGTTATCTACTTAGTTCTATATGGAAAACTGTACTCATAACGTTTACATTCAGCCAGCATCGCCAGCATAATCCTCCACAAGAACTAAATCAGTGGTAAATCAAACACAATGGCCATGCAGAGCAGAGTGGAGATTAGTCTGTGAACATCGGTGTTTATGACCAGCAATTGCTGAAGCAACCACAGCAAGCTAGGTGGCAGATTTGCTCCATTCGTGGTTATCAGCACTGAAACTGTTAAATTCCCAGAAATGGTGCTCAATAGCATTTACCTTGTCAAAACAAGCATTTGATGCTCCTATTTGGAGCCCCTTTACCCCCCCCACACTTATTCCATGTGCTGTTAAATTACACCGTCATCCCCATATCACTTTTCCTGTGGAATAATCTTGGAAGCTGGAGATGGTGTCATCGTGAGAGAAATGTAGTGAACAGTCTCTTTATTGGTTCAGGCTTACAGAGGAAGCTAAAACATTATTCTCTGTCATATTTGTTGCCTACGATGATCCTCTTCTCTTCCTTACCTCACACCAGTGTGTAACTGGTGTAGCTCTGTCACTAAAATGAAACCTAAGAAATAGTCAAATTAGAGATGTGGCTTAAAAAAAAGAAAGTGGCTTACCCTAAGGCGTTTAAGGTGTATGCAATATCATCCAGCATGCTTTTTGGATCCTCACTAGAAAACCATGGCCTTAAGGGCATGAGACAAGTGGAGAATCAGAGGAGAAAGGGGGGTAGGCTGGTGTGGCCAAAGCTCCAATGCCCGTCAGCACGAGACGAAGTGATGACAGACAGGAAAACAAGGGAATGGTATCCTGACAGCTTCTTGGTGCTCAACAGCAGTATACGCAAGTGACGTTTCCAGTGAAAATCTCCTTGTCACTACTTCAGTATTCAGTTTGTAGCGCCACCTATTAGGTCATCACCCCCCACCCCCCAAACTCGCCTTAAATAAAGTTGTCCTATGGAAGTCTTTTTATCTTAAATGTCAGTTATTGTTTTTATTTTCAGAAGGATTAAATCCCAGCAGCTGAAATGTTAGCAGCCTTCATTTTGGAGGCGAGGGGAAACTCTCTCCCCATTTGTCCCCCCACCTCCCCATTGTTCTTCCCATTCTCCCTGCCTTCTCCCCAGCTCTAGTTCCCTCTCGTTGTTTGCTTAAACTCCTCCACAAGCTCCCCTCCTGCTCTTATCAACAAATCTACACTCCCCCACTTTGTATCGCGTCCCCCCCCGTATCAGACTGCACTCCTCCTCAAAGGAACAGTGCAATTACTGCATCTCAAAAAAGCCCCTTGCCAGTCACTGAAGCCCGTGTGCCAGCACCAAGCATGATTATGTCTGTAGGTTCAGCTGACAGTGTCTCGGTGACACCCAGCTTCTTAAAAGCCTCCGCTGAGCTCGATCGCAATAGGCAGGTCCTTGAATTAATTAACCAAACGTGGCAGCAAGTGATATTCCAGAGGGTGAACACCAGCAGTAAAATCCCATGGAGCAGAAGTCCATAGAGAGGCAAAGGCAGCCCAAGTGCCAGACAGTCGCTATGGCTATATGAATCTGTGCCTACCGCCAATGGCAGCAGTGTTACGGTAGGTCTCCAACACCAGTTAGTCACCGTGGGAGGACTGTGCATTGCATAACCAAGCGGAATGATGGTGAGAGAGAAAGAGAGACAGTCGCATCCCAAAGACCGTGGCAATGGCAGAAGCAGAGATAGAATATGTGTGAGAGGGAGAAAACGAGAGAGCGTGTGTGGGAGGGAATGGGAGGAGGGAGGGGGAAACGACATCATTCACGCTTACTGTTGTCTCCTCCTCTCCCCCTGCTGTGGGGGCTGGTTGAGCACATACGTAGACACACTGGTTCAATTAGCACCTAAACAACATACGAAAGCCAGGGGAAAAGACCAAAAAGGAGTTAAAATCCCAGTCTTCCTGCTCTGCTCTGAATTCAGGCAAGCTCGTCAACAGCTGCTGGTATTCTGGCAGACCTGCAAAGACGAGTGGAGGAGGATGAAGAGGAGGGGGCAACGATAGGAGGCTCTTCGTAAATACATGGGTGGATGAGGCTTGGTGTAGGACAAAGAGGGGGGCTGAGGAAAGATGTGTGTTCAGGGTCTGTGCAGGTAGTTAGATGTTTGTTTTCAAGAAATGGCTTCTGAAACATTGACAGTAGATGACAGCATTTCTGCTGTGTTGCTTAAAATGCACCAAATTGCATATTCTTACCTTCGTATTCTGTTTTTCCACCAATTCCAAAGGAATTTTGTTACTTATCAGAACACCTTCTAACTGTATAGCAGTGTTGAAATGCTGAAGAAATTAGGAAAAGGAGCCATTTTTTGCCTGTCAGCATAGTTCAGTGCACTTAGACTACATACACACCCACATTTATTTATATATACATATATAGAATATATTGTTAGTTATTATTTTAATGTGTGATGAAATACATTTAACAGACAGATCCAAACCAACAAGAGCTGATAGTTAATTGACGCAAATTCCCAAGCAGTTACAAGTAGATTGGGCCAACCTCACTACAGAAGATGTTTGACGTAAACCCCTCAAGCCTGAGGCAAAATGTATTGTCTCATGTAATGCATCATTAAATAGTGATAGCTTCGCCATCATGAAGAGGGATCCATTTTTGTAAACTCAATAATCCTTATTTTTCAACAGTGCCTATCATGATCTTTTCCACTTCTGTTTATTTGGCGCTACAAATAATCAAATGTTTGACTACCTTAAAGCACAATAGTTCCACGCTGGCTGCTACCCAAGGACACACTGTTGTAAATATTTGACAGTGTTTTTTTTTCGCCAACTACAACAGCTTTTGCATGCATGAGTCATAGCTGTGAAATGGGATGGATGAATTAATAAATAAATGGCTCAGGCTGAACTGCTAGCAGATAAAGATACATAAACATTTGTGTGTGTCAGCTCTGATTTCAATAATGTATACCATGAGGATGCATCCCATGTGTGTTGTGCATCTGAATCAGCAAATGTAATACCATCAACACCTCTTTCATCCTGATTTCAGTGCGTCCATGCAGCTCAATAATTCATTGTTTCAGTGTTGCCGTTATCTTGACCTCAGGGGTAATAGACCACTGGTGCTGAATTGTAGGTCCTCAGTAATACAATCCCACTACATTTGGCTGTCATCCACGCCCCCAACTTTACCACCATTATCACTGACCATTCCTCCATGGGAATCCTCTGGGTCAGTGCCTGCTAGTTACAGCATAGGTCTTTATTAGTTGGATAAGGTATGCATCTTCAAGTAAGCATAGTCATTGGCAAATGATCCCTGGTCATCCTTAGATTTTGATATTTCTTCCTAAAATAAATATCACACCCAGAGTTCATCCACACATGGTGTCCTTTAAAATGGCTCATTTCGGTCTACCTACGCAGGTTCTTTTACAAATTCTGACCTGGATGGACATTTTCCTGTGTCCACTGAGACTGTGTGGTTCTAGAGACATGTCAGTGTTGTAATCTTGCAAAGACTCCATCCTCTGCTTCATTGCACTAGATGGCTCAAGGACCTGAACCCCGTCCAGCCATGAGCTTGAGTCAGATATTAGCCACCCACTTGTGACCCTCATGTTCAACGGCTTTATCCCCCTGGGATGTCAACACACCCGTCCCTTACAGCAGCAGACAACCCACGCACTGACTCCACTCCACTGTTCACCCATGAGTTGCAACTTAGTGGCAATATGTTGAATGCTTTATAGCTCTGTTATTATTGACCATTACAGTAAAAAAGTAGATGTGAATATTGGGTTTTATGAAGAGCAATGGATTTCATATCCAGTCGTCTCTCTAGATTTGTAGGCCAGCACTGGGAAGGATGTGTCATTAGCAAGAGTGGTCACAAATTACTGGCCCTAGCAATTATTGCTCATTTTGAGTGTTATGATAAGAAATGTGTAGTTGATATGCACCTCCAAGCCATGGTGGGATCAAGTGCAGGATAAAAGCAGTGCAAAAAAGAGAGAGAATTCACATGAGGTGTTTATTTTTGTAAACAGTTTTAATTGTACAACATTAAAAATTTGCTTTGTTTGTTTCCGAAGAATAGATTTTTAGCTCATACCATAGCTCAGTTGTTGTACTATCATTCTAGATGTGCTCACCTCTAAATAAGTGCCCTTTTAAGACTCGGCATATATTTTCCGTATATGAACTCCTCTCCCACATCCTACATTTACAGCAAAATTGCAAACGTCAGTCTGTCAGACTTAATGCCTGATTTTTGAATCTCCACCAGGAATAGTAGGGTGGAATGGATGCTAAATTCGAAGAAAGAAAGAGACAAAGTCACTGAGTGCAAGAAAAGGTTTTTTTATTACAGGGGTAACAGGGTTAATTAGAATTTCTCTGTATGATATTTGGTAGGAGATTGGCATTTCTGTGGTTAATTAGCATTGCTATTTCCAGGTTGAAACGATGCGGCCATGCGATAACTAAATTGAGACTTTGTGGTTCATATTAAGGCAGCGTTCTAAAAGGTTCAGCTTAGCTAAACACCAGCAGTGTCAACTCCTGCCACAAAAAATCAAAGCAATGAATATGACAATTAACTGGTAAATGTTACAGAACACCAGATGGCTAATAGCAAGTCAGTTTGGGATTCTGGTTAAATTACCTGCTCCATAGCTAGAGAATAGAACTAAACATATAATTACAGTCGAGGTTTATTTTCCCTGCAAGTGAACAGACTATATATACTTTAACATCATGGAAAATGAAACGGCTCAAGTGCTCTCCACAAGATTATTTGATAAAGATTTTCATCTGTGAATACTTTGTGAAATTTAAGTTCGACTTCCTTTTGCACTGCCTAAGGATACATAATTTAGATGACGCAAACCCAGAACTAAAAGTTGAAACTCTTAAGAAAAAGTTTTGCTCATAAAAGCGATGTAACTTTCTCTCGTTCTCATTTCTTTCAATGTTTCTGTGAGACAAACATCCCAGATGGATATTTTATTTCTGCATGATGAATGCACCTTTAACAGGGCTTTTGTCTAACCTTGTCGACCAAAGATTCCACCCAGTCAGCTGGCGGTGCTGCTGGAATTGATGAGCAGAATCAAAACTTTCTTTATGTAATCCATCACCATTCACCGAGGCTTTCTGAACTATGTTTATCTACCGACGTTTCACAGAGAAAGGGGATGGGTTACATAAATATGCACCACGAGCTGCTGTGGGAATCTCCAATATCTCTTTCAGATAACTTTTATTTGATATGGCTAGATTCTTATTTACCAGCTCTACACAAACATATTACCTGAGTCTGATGATACTATGGATTGTATAGGAGAAAATTATTGTATATGTACAGGAACAGCAGTGCTGCTGTTGTGCATGCATCAAAATATCCATGGAGATGGACTACTTGTATTCCTGCCTGTTCTTCCCTCTCATGCTGAGATTGACAGTTGAGTGAAGGCAGCTCAGCAAGTCTGGCACTTCAGCTGACGTGCTTGTACCGGTGACAAACTCACCAAAGGTGCTGTATCAAACATAATCCAACATAAGTGTATTAAAACAATCACTGGTTTTATGTCATAATGTGTATATATGACCATTAAGTGCAAAAGAATGAGCTTCTTTGAAGGAAACTGCAGAATTGCATAGTTTTGGTGTGACAGTGTCTTGACAGGGTCATGTGTCATAGAAACAAGGACTAATTGGTTGTAGCTTCTAACTGTCATCCACACAGTGATCTCTGACCCAAACAATGCAGAAAAACAAATGTAAAGCATAGTTAAACTGTGCGTAAGGGTCTTATTTGATCAAAAAAAGTGTTAATCCCTTCAGTTTGTTCCTTTAATCCCTTCCACTCCTTGTTATCACTATCATTTGTCCCCATGTCCTCATGTCTGTCTCAAGAATATCCTGTAATCAACAAAATCTAAATCCAAAGGTTACTCATGGTCTATATCTATAACTTATATCATTAAGTCAGTCGTTGCTATGTGATGATTCACAACCTGATTTCCTGTGCAACTTTTCGAGACTCTATTTCAGGAGAGCAATTGATTCGACACTAGGTGAGGCTACATGGCCGGACAGGGAGATATTAAAATCCAGCATTAGCACATTTATTTCAAGCATCCCATACAAAAGCCAAGGTACACCATGGCCAGTGCTCATATGAAGGGCTAGAGGCCCCTCTTTAACTATTAATCAGGCTGTGCATCCAACATGGCTGCACGGAACACCCATCTTTGTATGGCCCCCATAAGGCCCTAAATCACAGCAAGTCGAGGCTCACTGTTCCTAGCAATCATATGACTGCAGGTCAGCACTACCAAGATAGTCATAACTGTGATTGATGTCTAGCTTGTTTGGGCTGCCACTTGTCCTGTGGCTAAAAGGAGATAAGGCTCAGGTTTTTCTCTTTGCTTTTCTCTGTGCATCAATACTCTGTGCATTAGATACTTTTTGAAGCTAAATCATGGAATTTCCTAGGTTGAAAAATATCCATACACTGTGTATGTGTGTACCAGAATATGTTTAAAATGGGTTTAACAGTAAGCTCAGTTGTAGTGAATGTCCAACTCTTCATAACATGCTGAAAAAAATGCAGTAACGTTACTAACTGAAAGTGCTTTGCTTCAGTTATAGGATTCAGTTTAAAAATAATGCAATTTTACATCACCTTGAGAACCCCATGTCCAGGTCTTATTAAACAGGGAATAAGAATGGACGAAATGTGTTGCATAATTGAAAACTTAACGAACAATCTAAGTCAGAATCTTTAACAGAATGTATTACATTACGTTTTGTTTCCTCTCTACTGTGATACATTTTGATATGGATTGTCACTTCAAGATTAAATGATAAAACATATGAATATATAAAATGTTTGTGATTTAATGAAAACATTGTCTTGCCTCAGTTCCCAAATTTCATATTCAAATTGTGTTTCAAAATCTAAGCCAACAGCCCTTTGAGAATCCCTACCTTGGGTATTGAGCTTTTGACCAGTTTTAATCCGAGTTGCACTGATTGTTTTCATTCCATGTGCCGTGTCAACGCAGAACTCATTTGAATAGAACAAAACTGGCCACAGAGCTGCTCCATTTTGATAAAAATTGTTAGCTGTCAATTGGGACAAAGAAAAGGTTGATTTAGCATGTAAGGTTGTGTTTGTTTCCATGGGACTTAGCGCCATCCTTTCCTTTCCCAACCTTGTTTAATACCCACTTGTTAAAAAAGACCTGCATCTAAATGTCTTTGCAGCTCTCCTGCCTCGAGTTTTTACTTCTTTCTGTTTGGATAGTGTGTGCTTGGCATTTATTACCCACAGTCGAGGGGAAAAGTCTGACATTGACACAGAGGAGAGAAGGAGGAATTTTGATTACTTACACACAAACACAGAGAGTAATTACATAGATGTAATTTCAAGGGATTGGGATTCCATCCTAGGTGCCATCCAGAGACACTGTTTAAAGGATTTGAGAGCAGATCAAAGCCTTGGGAGGTCGGTTTTGTTCAGATGCTGAGAAAAGAATGGGAGGGAGTTGAGAATTTCAATATAAATGTAAAATAGCCCGGGAGCCACAAACAAGAGCTGTACTATTTATTTTGAGGCTGACAGTCAAAGGCAAGCGTGTGGATGTCCAAGTACCTCCACACACACTAGACTCCCTTCAAAAATGATATGGCTGCACGGGCAGCCCCTAAATGCTATTCCAATAGCCTCAGCAGACCCATAGATCTGATTAGCTCCTGTTGGAAGTCTGGTTGGATGCAGCTTACAAACCACATCTGAAAAGTGAAGCTCTTAATAGATATCCATCACACAATTTTTCTTTTTTAGCATTTAGTAGAATCAGACCCCATTTGATGCCCATCCATAAACCACTTAGTCCATTTTGTGGTCATCTTTGATGCAAAATTTTGATTGCTTTAGCTTTTTTAACATTTCCCAGAGATGACCTTGGGATCAGTACTTCTGGCCATGTTGAATGTGTTCCATTGGAGGACTTTTTAGAATCTCACATACTCACACTGTAACCACTTTCACCCCCAGGATTTTCTGTACCACACACAAATCATCATACCAAACCGGTCTGCAGCCCTCTGCAGTTTTTGGCAATTGTCATCTCACTTTCCTAAATTATTGCTGAGGCCTGATTGATATATTATGCTTCTTCCATGTAACAAAATAAAATTGCACAATACAACGAAACTCCCCATCTGCAGTCTTGGAAAAACAACCAGCACTGTCAACATCTGCTGCAGGCCAGCCGACCTGACAGACCTCTGTCAGACTAAGTAGGTGCAGCAGGCTATGCCATCAGTGGAGAATAGCAAAACAGATGTTGCATTGAATGTTATGATTACTGGCGGTTCAGGGTAGCTCTGTTTTCAAAGAAAATTGTCAATCAACAATAGATTCTTTAATTTTAATAAACCCTTTCACTTAGTTTAAATGTCACCTTCACGCTAAATTTGGAGATGAAAATCAAATTGTTATTATTGAAGCCCCAACAAACAATCAATACACTGCTCGTCATCCAATCAATTATCTCTCTGTTGTCAGTCATGATCGAAAATAGAAACTCTTTCTGAGAATCATTTTTCTGTGGTATTCCTTGGGACTGCACGAAGCATGACTATTATTAAGTAGAAGGCTCAGCTCACGCAGGCTTCAGGGCCATCCACGTCCTGTTATTTTAGTCCTCAAATGTGGGCGAGAAGTAGGAGCTGTCAGGTTCAGTTTGTGAAGGAGGTACAGCACAATTTAGAAACAACTAAGGTAGATGGAGCACAAAGCTCACCGGTGCTCTTTTCCAGAACATCTTAACAACCCCTTTGTAAAAATTTTAGTTACAAAGTATTCTGACCAGGATCAATAGATGTCTGTCATAAGTGAGTAAATAGAATCCTTTCAATTCTTTGATTAATTTCATCTGATCATCTAATGGGCTGTCCGTTTTGCTTCTCTGCAGTCTTGGACATGGCACGCCACGTGCCTCTTTATCGAGCTCTGCTGGAGCTGCTTAGAGCCATTTCCACCTGCACATCCCTGGTTCCGCTGCTGCTGCCTCTCTCTGGAGACCCAAGCCAAGATGAGGAGGAAGAAGAAGATGAACACTCTGAAGGGCAGACCTCCGTGGGAATGCTGTTGGCCAAGATGAAGACATGTGTGGACACATACACTAATCGACTCAGGTGAAATGGGGTCCTCCTGTGTCTAAGTTTTAAGAAAAAAAAAGCATTTTAAATATGCTCTTGTTTATGATCTTTTTATCAATATTTTTCAAGTTTCTTAAACTAAGTTTGGGTCTACTAAGATCAAAACAAGATGAGAGAAATCATAAAAAATGGATTCCAGTTACAGGAATTAAAGGATACACAAGTCCACAGCATGACTGAATGAAGCCCTATGTTTTGTATTTGCATTTGGTTGCAGGTCAAAGAAAGATAAGAGTAAAGGTGTCATGAAGGCAGATAGTTCAGATCCAGAGCCTGAAGGTTTGACGCTTTTGGTGCCTGACATCCAGAGGACAGCAGAGATAGTCTATGCGGCTACCACCAGCCTACGGCAGGCTAATCAGGGTATGTATTGATGCGTATCTGTTTATATCAAGTTGTGCAGACAGCACACATGAAGGCTACCAAACATTGCTTTGGCTGATTTTTGGAGATGCATGAATAATATAAATGAATGGCCGGCATTGTTTCATTTAATCGGTTTAGATGATCTTTCTTTTACAAAGTCATGACCATAATCTGAGCGTCTGCTCTCTTCCTGACTTAAACCTTCTTGGCTTTCGTGGAGTATTTTTCATTTCCATTTTTTAAACTTGATCTGAGTTATTCCACTAGGTCTCAGCTCTCCTACTTGTCTACATTTTTCTCTCTGTCCCTTATCTGTTGTCTCCATTGTGTCCTGCCCTCTTGGTGCAAGGACAAGAAAATGGGTCTCTAAGTTTAGCTTGCCAAAACCTCTGAATTCCCTTAGCTGTGATTGACTGCAGCCTGTAACACTTTTAATCTTCGTTTCGTGACACCATTGGCCCCTTTTTTGGAATTTTAACCTGGCCACCATGAAGCAACACATCAAGCTCACTATCTTTTTTAACTGCTTTGGAGATTGACATTGACCAAATTGCATGACCTTTTTTTTCATGACGTTTGATGAAGCATGGGAGGCAAGCTCAGTCCTTTGAAACTGAGGATGATTTTAAAGGACATTCAACTTTGAAATGTTAATTAAAGACAATGTCATCAACTCTCCTCGCATTTTTTATCCGTTTCTGGGTCATGTGGCGGTAGACAGCGCCTTTACACTGTACCTCAAGAGAATCAACTTGTGAAACATTGTAATGGGCAAGTATACATGTCTTAAAATGAATTTAATCATGAGGGAGATAGAGAGAAAAAAATGAGGACATTCTTACTAGCCATTTGTCACTTCAAGAAACCAACATCATCAATAACATGTTCAATGGTGGAACATTACACCCTCCCCCATTACCTTGTTGCCACACAGTATGCAATATTAATTATCCCCAACCCACTCATTTCTTCCAGTTCCCTCAGAGAATTCCTATGCTCAGGCCAGCCATATAAATGGCTGCCTAACAGATCACTGAGGTGGGCAGTTGGCCATTAGTTGGGGGTGGGCTGCACAGATAAAGATCAATGTCATGTCACTTCCCATATAGTAATCTATATGATAAAGGCCTTGGAAATCACACATCATGTACAGATGTAGTATGTGTGGCTTGCAAAATAGGAACCTGAACTGATCTGTAATCATTTAATTAGAACGAGGTCTTTAACTAAATACATCTGGAAGTAGCAACGATTGACCATAAGATAGACAGTATTGAGTGAAGAGAGAAAGCATTGACAGCCCTCACTTTATTATGCTTACTTTTTCAACGTGCGGGTTTGTGTTACAGTTACTCAAAATGTACCCTTAATTTATCATACCTATACTTGTCCCAATTAGGATGCACCACAATACATGTATACTTGTAGAAATGTGAGTCAATTGCCTTCTCTTTGACTTATCCCATCAACGCATTCTCACCATGCTTGCACCTACATCTGCATGTCCCTGTTTGCCAAAGATTAGTACAAAGATTGTAGCCAGTTCCTTGCAAAGGTGACTTTTGTGATAAATGGCCCTGTGGCAGACGGGTTTGCAGCTTTCTCACAAGGGAAGGCTGCTGAAGCTGATTGATTTCTGCCATGGTTACACACAGTTTACCCTCCACCCATTCTTGACTTTAAGTCTTATGATTCCCCCACCCCCTAACCCCTCCTTCTTATTAGAGAGGAAGCTGGTTGAGTCTTCAAGGAAGGTGTCAAGCCGGCCCAAACCCCTGTCCACCCTACGCTCGCTAGAGGAAAAATATGTCGCCGCCATGAAGAAGCTCCAGTTTGGTGAGTTGTTACATTTGCTTTTTGTGTGTGTATGTGTGTATGCATTTGCATGTGTATGTGGTGATCAGCCTCTTCTCTCCACTATACATTATGCTGTGTCGCCATACTTTTAAAAGGAATGATGACTCTCTATTCAGCCATGATTTTCTATTTATTTATATAGTTGACTATGCAGTATAGGTACTACGGAAAGGAATTATTAGGAACAATGCAATGATAAACTCCTTACTTTGATCTCTGTTCTGGACAGACACCTTTGAAATGGTCTCGGAGGACGAGGACGGGAAATTGATGTTCAAGGTCAACTACCACTATATGTCTCAGGTGAAGAACGCCAGCGATGCAAACAGTGCAGCACGATCAAGACGCCTCGCCCAGGAGGCGGTCACGCTGTCCACCTCTCTGCCACTGTCATCTTCCTCCAGTGTCTTTGTCCGATGTGATGAAGAGAGACTGGACATCATGAAGGTAAACTCCCACAGCACCACTGTTTGTGCTTAAACTACACTTATGTTTCTGTCCTTGTTTGTACCACCAATTTATCAATGATAGCTGTTAATAATTCTCCAACTGACGTTTAATAAACAACAGTCACCCCACAAAGTTGACGAATGGCTAAGTCTCCTTTCTAAATGTCAAAATCTTCATCTGTTCAGCTCTGTTTTGGCAAAATATGTTTACGTTTACTGAAAAGAAATGTGGCAGCATACCAAGAATGAAGGCATAATTGAAAATAACACATGATGACATCATGGCATACAAACATGCTTACAACTGCATTTTTGTGATGTCCAACCAGAGTAGGAAGAGCCAAAGAGAGATATTAGATAGATACTAGAAATTCTTTCGTGCAATACAAATCAGTCATCAGTGGGTGTGATGGTGGAAATCTTGACTGGTTCAGCCAGCGTTCCTATTCTCACTGTTAAATCCTGCAAACATCTGCATACAAAAAATTAAATTCAGTTTGTTGCACTTGTGTTCTGCTGTAGGTTGGTCTCAGTTGTGAAAGGTTAACATTCCAGATTTAACTCATTTTGTTTTAAAGCAATGGAAGCATAGCATCTAAATGTTCTTGTCAAAATAAACTTACTGCATGAGTGGTGCTCATGCCCTCAAGAAATCTGTAAAGCGTAACAGCAAAGTCATGTCAGTGTACAGTCCCAGATCAGCTGGTAGTTTGGACAAGGATCAGGATTTATTTCATTCTTTTGGATCTGTACCTCAATGCTAGTTCACTGGTTCCACATTTTAAAAAAGCTCTGTATTATGCATATTTATTCAGTGAAATTGTCACCTTGCCTTACGACTTGTCAGTCCAGTAATGTTGGCAGAACAGCTTCACGTACTGCTCTGAGAGGTGTCCTACTCAAAAAGGCTACAAGAGTTCAAGCCTCAGGTCTCACTCAGTACAATCTTTTATTGGTGAACCAGCCTCGCTTTAATATTGTGGCAACTTGCCCATGCAGAGTAGTTCTGCACTTTCATAGCCAGTTGATAAGTTGCCCTGTCTGAGACTAAAACCCCAATCCTCAAGAAAAGGTTCTCTCATTGTCAAGAGAGCAGTATACAGAAAGAAAGGGAAAGACTAACATTCAGTTTCAATTTCATAGCTCCAGCTTATCTTGTCTTTTCAAGCTAATAGTACATTGGAGGAAGTTAATCTTGTTTTGTAAAATGATGAGTACAAAGCAGGTAAATGGTTAATTGTTGCTAGGATAGAATAAACTATAGGTGAGATCCTTGAATGAGAAATCTTAGTAGAACTACTAAGCATTTATTGTGTGCCTGGTTTTTTATTTGAAAATGGTGTGACTCCAATGAATGTAATTATGGATAGAGGTTATAGGTTTCCACGGGCTGTTGATTTTCTTTTTTGTATTTACATACATATGTGTTCTTAAAATTCCATTTTTCCTAGTTGTTTTGTTTGATAAATGAGCTAATCTCAGGTAGCGAGGAAATAAATTGGACTTTGCTCTGCGCACCATGAGCAACGCAGATAGAAATGGTTTCTTTGTCTACTAATTTCACTCCTTTGCTGTCTTGTTGATTACATTGTTGGGCCTGTGGAGCACGCTGAAATGGAGTGGATGCAATTTTTTCCATTATTATTTTTTGCCTATGTTTGGTTTCAGCCAGAATTATTGTCATCCGTGTGTCCAACTTTCCGTAATTAGTTATCCTCCATTGTGATTAGTAGCTTTTTGCTTGGTTTGTCTGTATTAAGGCATTTTTCCTCCTCCTTTTTCCTCTTTTCCGTTTAGGTTCTCATCACAGGTCCAGCTGACACCCCGTATGCCAATGGCTGCTTCGAGTTTGATGTGTATTTTCCCCAAGACTATCCCAATTCACCACCACTGGTTAACCTGGAGACCACAGGTGGACACAGCGTCCGCTTCAACCCTAACCTCTACAATGATGGCAAAGTGAGTAGATCAGTTTGGCTAGTTGGATAGCATAAAAAACTGGTCTGGTTGTCCATCAAGCACCCAATATCTGTTCAGTTGATATGAGCTTGTCCAATTTATATCAAGCTTGACACTTGGAACTGGACGTCCCTTAAGGCTGATGCCAAACATGTTATTATGCGTATTACTCATACACTATTGGCCCTGGCTTCCTTCCATTGAAGAGCTGCAGTCAAGGTGCTGAAGCTCGTCCTATCTGTTTCACCTCATTAGGCAGCTTCTGACAATCCACACGTATTTCCATAATGGGACTAGACAGCTGCTATAAGAAATACCCAAGGCTTGCCACATTGGTGTTACAGCTTGAGGAGGCAAGAGGTCATTCAGCTCAGCAAAGAGGGAGGATTGGATGGATAAATGGAAGAAAGAACAGAGAAAGTAATGGATAACAGGCTTTCAGGGGGATGAGAAACTTCCACTAACTGTCTTTAAGTTGCAATGAAGTTTTGATCTGATATAACTTGAGCATATATTCACTCTTCAAGCAACATGACAGGGCACTCCTGGCAGAAGCTTCTAAATGGATGTATAGAGTGTTCTGCACCATGCGTGATGTGATGCAGCTTGCAAACTAATAATGGGTAACTGTATGGAAACATACATTTGTTAATCAGGCAATTATCATGGACTTCAGCCATGGGTAGTATTGTTTTTTAATGGTAACCATGTTTTACTTGGCTAATGAAGAAAGGTTTTCTATATTTATTTGATAACATTGGTACTGTTATTTTCTCCCCTTCATCCATAGGTATGTTTAAGTATCCTCAACACTTGGCATGGGAGGCCAGAAGAGAAGTGGAACCCACAGACCTCCAGCTTTTTACAGGTAAGGAGGAGATTCAGCATGACAGAGTCAACACAGTCACCTGCCTGATGGATCAGCAAGGCTATTGTGCATCTTTGTGTCAAAACTAATAGTTAATCACTGCCCTGTCATTATGATGCCACTGGCTCTGTATTAATGGGTTTGGTGTTTTGACAGCTGACATGAAGGATCCTTTTTAAAGTCAAGTTATTATTTAGCTCTGGTGACAGTGTGTGGGTGTTAATCAAACCAAACACTAACCGCTATCATTTGAACCTCCAGGTTATGCTATTCTTCCACACATCACTCATCTTGAAGACAGTATTCGTTGGTTCAATTGCACATTTTTAACTCTAGATTGTCAAGGTGTCAGCACCATCTGTTTTTAGCCACGATTTACTAGATTTCACTATTTACTGTGGTAATCCAAGTCAGCCTGTTAGTATTTTCTGTTAATTTCCTATTTAAAATATGTATGCATCAAATGATGTGACCAAAAGTCATTCTGAACTTGGTGCTTCCATTGGTTCCATTACCACGGAATTCACACAAATTGATATGACTTGATCCTGCTGTGATCTCCCAATGCACAGTTTATACTCAGAGAATGTAATTATTCTATTAATTTCATCCACATATAAATGTCTTACTAGCCTTAATCATAGTATAAACAATAAGCAGAGTGTTGCCTCTGTGTAAACACTGCCAATCACCTTTGCGTTGTCATCTCTCCACTGAAATACTGAGTGTAGTCTTTCTGTCTCATTATAAAGGAACTAACCTCATGGGGGGGGGATCTACTTTGGCACAAAAATACAATCTAAAATCTCCCCCTCAACACTGCAGGGAGTGTTGCCTACTTGAGCTCATAGATAAATACACAAAAACTTGAACACAGCATGTTGAAACACACCCACGCCACTATTTGGTTTTTTGCCATGCACACATGCATCACATTTATTTTCCATATATATTGATTCAATGACAAGCAAGCCTATGTCTTTGTAGATGAACCCCCTCCCCCTTTTTATAATGCCCTCATTTGCAGGATTGGAGAGTTCATAGAGATGTCTCAATTGATTATCATTCCAGTTACCGTGCTACGGATCAATAATGGAAACTAAGGGGGATGGTTAAGTCAGAGACACAGGACAAGGCAGGAATCAAGCGGTCATTAACTAGGGTGGATAGCTGATCTGCAATCTGGCAACACAGTTTAGGGGGTAGGATAACAGTAGAGTTGAAGGTCATTGCTATTGACTTGATCGTGTGCAAATCATCCAGCTCCATCGTGTTTGTGGCCAGCAGGCAAGCCTCCAAGCCCAGTCCCGTCATTGTTGGTAATGTAGTGGTTGGAACAGACTGTGTGATGCCGGGACGTGTCCTTAGTCTCCTTCAGACAGGCCAAAGCATTAATCGAGCTGTTAATATAGTTATATTGAACAATATATCTTTGTGGGGCCAAAATATTCCTTGCTTTTGTCAGACACTCCCTAAGTGTCCTCCACTGCCAAGCTGATTTCAGAGACTGGAGAGAGGAGGACTCTTGAGAGAATGCCAAGATATTTACAACTCATCAGAATCATGAGTGAATGAGTAAATACCTGAATGTATTAACTGACAGATTTTGATGTACTCATATGTAAAAGCATTAAAATGAGAGATAATGCATAAAAAAAATCCTCATCTTTCTGTTAATTTCTCTCTGTACTGTAGGTGCTAGTGTCAGTGCAGTCCCTTATCTTGGTGGCTGAGCCCTACTTCAATGAGCCCGGGTATGAGCGCTCCCGCGGGACACCCAGTGGCACCCAGAGCTCTCGAGAGTATGATGGTAACATCCGCCAGGCCACTGTCAAGTGGGCGATGCTGGAGCAAATGCGCAACCCCTCACCATGCTTCAAAGAGGTAAAACCACAAAACAAAGCCCCATTACAGGTGTTGTTGGGTGCTTGGTTGATATAAATTCCTGTCTTTTTAATTCCTCAGTAGATAATATTGTCTGGATGTCAGCCCATTTCTACTCTCCTCCTCCCCCCTTTGCTCCTTAAGTTTTTTATTTCCCTTAATCCTTTTAATGGATCATAGTGAGACACATTAGTGCTGGGGAAGATTACAATCATTCAGCTTGCTCATCCAATGCAGTTCCATTCAGAAATGTCAAAAAAAGAGTAGAATAGTAGAATATAGAAACACAAGCTTTCTGAAAAGAGGATGAACCGATAGAAGAAACAATATCCATTCACCTTAAACGGTATGAAAACATGGACACTGTGATGTCAACAATTGCTTCATAAATGGTTGGAGCCTGTATTAGTTTCCACTATTCTAATATGAAATATAGTATGTGTTGGATTTTGTTTCACAAAAACATCATATTTGCATTCAAAAACAGGTATTGATTTGAAGCTAACATTGATACCCAGAACATCGCCATGTGACAATGACAGCTCTATTTGATCTATAAAACCAAACATAAAAGTCTTTTACATAACTTTGTCCAAGAAGTTATCTTCTCTGTCCCGCAAGGTAATATGGCTACAATAGTTCTCCTTGACTTTCTCAACCAGTTCCAAGTTTCGAAAACACCAGCCTCATTTGACTTTCATCCTTCCAACTCTTCCCGAACTTCAGAAGTAACTAAAAATCAATGGAGTTCCTCAGCTCATCCTATTCCCCCTTCATTTGAATCTTTAGTCTTCTGCCTTGTATGATTTTGTTTTGAAACTTCATCAGATCTCAACATAACATTTACTGACAGCTCCACTGCACAAGACACATCACCAGCACTTCCATTTATACATCATCTTGACCTCATTTTCAACACCGGTATATCTATACCACAGAAAATAAGTTGCAATGCTGTGTTGTCCATATGAGCTGAGCATAGAATCCATTAACAGCACGGAATGTTTTACCACTCGAATTCCATTTCGCATTAACACTTTACTTGATGATTGGGAAAATTATCAATTCCACTTTCCCCGGGGCAGTACCATAACTCTTCGGGGGCCAGTGATCATTGACGTGCTGCTAACGTGCTATGACTCACCTCATTTCCAAGGACAAGAAGAAAGTTTTTGCACGCCACATGCCTGTGTTTCTTCTCACCACCTAAATTTAGAGAGCTCTTAAATTTATTGCTTACACTCTGTGACTTGTTTAAAACCTACTAATGCATATTGAAGAGTTCACTGGGTCCGTGATTTTGATGTTTCTCTTGTTTTTCTGCTTCTGGGACTGGAGGAATCCAGCAACGCATATCAAATTTGTATTTAGGCGTGTTTTGTGTGAGAATCCCATGTTGCACCTGCTATTTATAGCACAGGAGATAAGAGAGTGGAGTACACGATTGAATTATTCAGAAAGAGATTGTCAGGTGGAATTAAGGACAATGGGTTGCATGTTGAAATATAGATTGTGTGTGTGTGTGTGTGTGTGTGTGTGTGTGTGTTAGAAGAAGAGAGAGAGAGAACTTGTAAATGTGCATGTTTGAGACTATGGCGTATGGTGTTGTATGTGTGTGTGAAAGTGAAGTCTGCATATTCATATTCACACCAGCACTGAAGTGTGAAAGGGTCATTGAAGCCAGTGACAGGTGACAAACTTAACTGGCCCCACATAATTCCAAGCAAATGGCATCAAACATATTACAACCGATCAACCCCACCATAAGATAACGGTCAATGTCATGGCCCCAGTACTTTTGATTCATAGCTGTGACAATAGACGGGGAAGGGGGGATATATATGACAGATCGCGCTCCGAGTATCATTTATTCCTCCATTGACCTCTAGAGGCCCTGCACATGTGCAGTGAGAGCTGCACTTGATTCATCCTGCTCTGCCGGCTGACTTGTTTCTGTTTATCTCTCAAATAAATGTGAGTTCGGGCTCACACAAAATCCTGATTGTTCACTGCACCTAGTATCACATGTTAACACTCACATGCCATGAAGTGGTAGGAAGCTGTCCTGACTGGGAATTGGATTGTTCTATGGAGTACTCAGTATCACTGAATTATTGATTGGTTTTACAGATATCCCTGTCTTTGTAGGATCAAGCAGTTAGTCTGGGTGTTAACTCTTCTTCATAATGTGTTTGTGTGTGTTTGTGTGTGCGCCTGTGTGTATCAGGCAGTTGTATGTGAAGTGTTGGGATTTTGGCTTTCAGGAAGGAATTTGGAGGGGAAAACTTCTCTGACTCATATAAAGTGATGTGTTCTAATCTAAAACAGGTTTGTCAGTGTGAGCCATGGCAGTCACCATAACTGACAAGCTCAAAATTAAATCCAGGCTAAAGATGTCACTGTATTCATCATGCAGTGCAGACATGCTACAGAAATGACCTGTAAGTAGAGAACATGATGGAAAAAAAGGAAAAGGCTTGAAAAATCAGTGTTGTGACTCATTGGTGCAGTACACTGTCACTCAACAACAGTGTGGTAGGTGAATCCACCCCCCCTGCTACTGTTGGCTGCCAGCAAGCAGCTTTCTTCTCAGTGGAGCTGAACAAATGAACCAATAAGCTTCAGAAGTTTCAGACCGGTTCACCCCTGACTGGAAAAGATAACATCTGTGCTGTGTGACAGAAAGAGATTGAGTGGAAATTGTCAATTTCATTACCAGCCTTTCCCTGGAAACCCCCACGTCCGTCCACAGCAATAGCTCTGAAGTCATCTGTCGTGTTCGTGTACTGTATGTATAAGTGTGTTTTGCAGATATAAATCAACAGTGGTTAGAATTCATGATACATATACAGTCTTTTAAATCCTAATCCTATAATTCTTTATAATCCACTTGGTAAAGGTGTATCGCTGGGGTTAGCATAATTGTGCAAATACCGCTCACTGTACTGCAATGCAATACAACATCACCTACAACCTCAAAAATGAATTTGAAAACAAAACAAAAAGAGAGAAGCACTTAACAAAAGGCCTTAAATTAATTGTGGAAATTTTGCATTACCTTATCGTATACATTTTTTACTATTATATTTTTCTGTGCCAATTGCATAAAGACAGAATTATTATTTTTTTTGGTCCTGGGACCCTCAGATTTAGAAATATTTTTAGTTCACGGTTAGTGGGCCAGGGTTAGTATAGCTGGTACCTGTGGACTCGCATGCTGATGGGATACAGAAAATGAAGAATACAGACGTTCAAAATGGCTGCATGATGCACACTTGCCCTTGACCCTTTATACGTGGAGTGCACACACTCCTCGTCTGTCTCCCTCCCCCAGTTGCTCCGTCGAATATTGAGTGGGCAGCATTACCTGAAAGGTCACGTAGTTTATCTGTCAGCTGGGCCCGACTCCAGAAGAGAGTGTCTCTCACTGCATATATGTGCAGGTTGCACATTTTTTATTGTACCTTTGTGTCTGTGCTTTCGCACACATAAAGACATGGATTTCCTAAAAGGTCAGTTGTCAAGATGCCCTAATCCAGTGTTTACGCACGCCTCAAAATCACCAGTGGTTTGTATGTAGCATTCCCTCGTGTCATGATCGATGGCCTCATCCAAATACCAAAAGTCAAATGGCTGCTGCCCTCTCCACATGGAGACCAGGGGAATATGCCGACAACATGTCTCAACATGTCCATGCGTAATGACATGCATAGAGTTCAGCCTTATATTTTATTTATCAAGGGCTTTGTAGGCACTTGTGCTGCTCTATTTGGGTGCTGTACCTTTTCTTAGATTGGAGGAAGCTGCATGGTATGAGCAGTCGAAGCTCCGAGTGAAGCTTCAGCAGTCACTGTCACTATGTTTACCACAGCGCTGTGACCTTGAAACGATCCCTTTCAGCTGGGAAACATCAGCCACCTCTAACTTAAACAGGAGAGGGAATTGGGAGCTGGGCGTCGGAAACAATAAGTAGAGGAAGAGATTGGAAGTAGAGACAAAAACGGAATGAAGATGAAGAGAGCAGAGGGACATATAGGGGGATGAGCGATTACGACAGCCCCCCCTACTCTTTTTGCTCCCCATTTGCCTCTCCTCACGTTGATCCTTGTAAACAGCAAATCAGCAGCCGCTATAATATCTAATCCACTCCCCTCCACCATCATAACAGCAGCTACGGACACATCGACAACACCACCTACTGCATACTGATGATCTGCCCTGACGACTGTTGCCAGGAAGTAGAATGGAGGGGTGGGAACGCAGAGTTAGGTGAAGATGACTGACATCATTCATGTAGCAGTGCATTTTACGTGTAATGTCATAGAGATTTAAGCCCCATTGGTGATGAACAGGTTTGAGCCCCTCACTAAAGCAGAGAGAAGAGGAGCTGGAAAGAGGAGAACTGGAGTGTAAACACTACAAAAATCCCTTGATCTTCCCCATTTAGAAAGACCAATTTGTATGCAAAGAATTCTCTGTGCTTTACAAGATGCATCGTGAAAAGATTGCCGATGAAAGATGTGAACCATCCTGATGACCCTTTCTGTTCCGTTGGACTGCCACAGTGTGAGTGGAGTTTCGAAACAGGGCAGGCGTGATTATTTCAGCGTATTGTTAAAGGTTTACTTAACTTTGATAACGATCTACATTTGCATCTCAATAATACAAGAAGCTGTTTTCGGAGGGGGCATTTTGAATAGTAATATATCTCAAGAGGGCTGAATGGAAAGCACAAATCTTAACAATTTGGGTCTGTCTGAGTAGCCCTGCAGGAGGAAATGCAGGTCGATGCTGATGGATCACACCCACATATTTTATCCATCTATTTGACTTTTCTGGGAGGAAGAAGGCTGTTTCTTTCCAAGACCTTTGGCTTGGATTTCAATGTCACCCTCTCTTGCTTGTCTCTTGGAAATAACGGCTTTTGTTAAAGTGTTATAGATCTTTAAAAGATTTTCATTGCTGCAAGCAAAAGCATATTACCCAGTGGCAGAGGAATTCTACCATTGATCTTTTTATAAACATAGTCAGCTGTGCTAAAGGATAACCTACAGTCAACTCCATCCAAGACAGATGCAGATAAAATACTGGAAGAGTATACATATGTTAAGTTCATAGACACAAATTAAGTAGTCATTTACATCCCATTTTTGCCTTTTATTGCACCCCTCAGTTTTATTTTTGAAACTGTGAGCGTCAAACCTGCATACAAATGTCAAGCCAAGATGTCAATACTATTGTCATACATTGTCTCCACTAGCCAGGAGTTGAACAGTTTAATTTCTCAAGTTGATCAAATGTCTTTTTTGTGTGCGTGCAGGTGATCCACAAGCATTTCTACCTGAAGCGAGCAGAGATCATGTCGCAGTGTGAAGATTGGATTGCAGACATCCAACAGTACAGCAGCGACAAGAGGGTTGGCCGTACCATGTCTCATCACGCTGCTGCACTAAAGGTACACCATGCATGTCCTTAAATGTCTTCAAGGAGCAATCAGTGCTCTGGACTCTTAAGTAAAACCTAATGGCAACCTGTAAAAACCTCTTACACACATTCCCCCATCCCACTGAGATATCTGTCCACCAGCTGTCTTTAAAGTTCGTCTGTCCTCGTCTCTCACTGCTCACTCTCCCTCATCTCCGCTGATGTGAATGCAGTGTCAGACTGAGCTAATAGTCAGAAATACTGCTGTCTGCTAGAAAACAGCAAAATGTGCCTTGAAAAACAGAGTTAAAAGCATCAAAGTACTGACAGTTCCAATAGGAAATTTGGGAAAAGAGCAACATTAAAGGCTCGCATTTAGTTTTGTAATCCAAGTAATTTAATAACAGTGTTGTTGCTGGCCAGAGCTCCTGTAGTTGGACTCCTGAAATATTATTGTCTGCTTATCTAGTAGATCCTGTGTAGTTTTGAAAATGGCTTTATGGTCAACACCTTGATTCTTTGGTATCCTGGAAGGTTCCGTTTGTGTTAAATCCTACATATCACACTCATTGACACTGAATTAGCTTGCATGGACTGTCAGATAACAAACACACACTCTCTAAAGAACAATACCCAATGCTTGCAAACTTGTCAAGTCTTTTTGGCAGCCTTCTTTTCCCGCTAGCAGTAAATAACCACAATTATTCCGGACCTGTAAATAATCCCAGCCTTAGTGATAAGGACTGAAGACTGAAGAGCAGAGCCCAGCTATTGTCTTGTAGAGCTGCAGTGCAGCAGGGCATTGCAGACACTCCGGTTTGTTTTTACTTGCTTCGTAAAAATATTTTTCAAGGGTTCTTTGTTTGTTCTCCTTCATTTTGTTAAGTTGTGCCCCAGCAGCCGTACATTTAAAGAAAAAGAACTCGAATTAAATTAAATGGTTTTAGCTTTGCCATTCTATCGCAACTCTTTCAGCCAACGACTGCTGGGATAGACCCCGGCCCCACCGCAATCCTGGCATGGATAAGCGGTATAGATAATAGACGGATGGATGGATGGTTTTAGCTTCTAAAGTACAGTCTCTGAGAATCACTCTACTTTTTTCAAATGGTAGGATTTTCACCAAGGACTTGCAGTTGAGAACGGTTCGATTTGAGACGTCTTCACAAAGTCCTACATTACCATTTTTTCATTCCTTCTGTGAAGTCCAATTCTTTTTTCTGCAGTGCCCCAATTTTCCCCACAGCAAATAATAAAGGAATGTACAGTTTCTGATGATCTGATGATCCCATTGGCTAAGCCCGACTCTACAAAAATAGAAGCATAGTCAAACATATTGTTCTGTGTAGTACATAGTTGTGTATGCTTATTCTAGGTTCATTATGTTTCTTTACGCTCCCTGTCTGTGGAGTAGAGCAATAATTAAAAAAGGGAAGGAGGATGAGGGGATTTCAAGACAGAGAAGCTATTTGACCAATCGGTCATAATGGTGCAGATGTTAGACCCCCTGACCACATGGGTATGAAAAGATGAACACACACTAGTGGCCCATTGTCGCATTGTGTCTGGTACACACTTTACTGCCCTGTGTTGAAGTAGCCCAGAAGTACAGCCCGTTGCACCTGGGAAAAATAATTGAATTAAACTTGGTACAGTTGATGTTACCAAGGGTGACCACAACCTCTTTGTGTTTGACTGTTCAGAGACACACAGCCCAGCTCAGAGAAGAGCTTCTGAAGCTGCCCTGCCCGGACGGCCTGGAGCCCGACAGCGACGAATTCTCTGAAAAGAGCGCCGCCCTCATGCTAAACGATCTGCCCAGTCAGGACGTGGAGAAGCCAAGTGGCAGTCAGGACAGCCACTGTACCGAGGGACAGCTATGAGTTTCCGCCTCACCCTTCCCTCTTCCGCTTCAAGTCGTCCTCCTCTCCCTGCATCTTCAGCCCTCTCTCCTCACCCTCATGATTGTTACTATCGTTATTGAAAACAGACTGAGTGGCTTCTGAGCACAAGCCACCGTTTTGTCAATATTTGTATGTAAAAATCTAATAGTGTAATAGCAGAAAATGAGAGGGGGGACGTGATGAAACTGAGACGAACACGGACCTATGCTTTGCCCTTATCGAAAACAGTCGACAAAAACTTTTATTTACCTGTAAAAGAGTGTAAACATTTTGTGCTTTTTTCCAATTGTGAAATAACCACTGATTGGTATGTTATTAAAACTTGTTTATGTATACATAACGGAAGAGGAAATTACAGATTATATAAGGGAAGCTACCTTTAGAGAAGAATGTTTACTGAATGTTAATTTCCTGTTTTTTTTCTCTTTATGACTGTTAGAGCGAGAACAGTTATTATCAAGGATATATTGGTCATTCTTTAAGGATACTATTTAAAAAAAGAAAACAAACACACACTTAACCGAACACGAGAAACCCCTCTGGACATCCATTGACATTGCTTCATTTGATTTCTATAGGAAGATCATATACACATGCGTAACGGCTGAGATGGACATTCTTAAACTATGTTATCTCTTTTACAGGCTCCTCAGATAAAACATTAAAACACACCGCTATGGATAAACGTTTGTTTGCCTCTCAGAAATTCTCAATGACAGCTGCAGATGGAACCCTTTTACTTTGCCGGGTTTATACATGACATGACTGTAGATCGTAAGACAAGGACTGTATGTCAGATACACATGGGAAATGTTATTTGAAGGCTTGTGCATGTGTATGTGTGTGTTTTATGTGCGTGTGCAACAATCCTTAGTGAGATACAAAGCTGCGATGTGCCTTTGATCTACACCATACCACCAAATACTCCAAAAGACTACCTTTACTGATTTATTTGCTATTTCTACAAATTAATAATTCTGCTCCATCTTCATAAAACTGCTTTGATCCTTTTTTATTATTTGATTCCAGTGAACAAAAATGCACTTTCTATTTTACTCACTCCTAGAACAGTCACATACTCTTTTTGCTAGGACATTAAATGGAGCTTGAAAATATGGATTCATTGTACGAATGCTTCTTTCTACGTTGTGTGACAGGATTTCCACATCTTACCAGAGGGTGAGTTTCTTGGAGTAACAAATTTTCAGTGCAACTAAAGACTGGGCGATCACTAAAGCAATTATTTTGGGTTAAAGTCATGTTTTTAGTGATTCATGTTAACCCTTTGAAAAAAGCTGCACTCTGCTCAACTTAATCCATCTGTGGTTCTCACTGCATTCTGTTATTTTGCATTCCTTTAATCTAACAACTTGCCTTCAGTCTGCCTGATCTGCTTTTATGTCACTAAGTTATTCCTAGTTTTTCCCAGAATGCCTTTTTAACCGCATTATGCCTTAGGTCTTGCCTTCAGCCTTGAGTTTCAGAAAAGCATATCAAGAGATGTCCAGTTTGTATTAAAGCTGGTAATGAGGGTTGTACACCATTTTAAATGTTTTGGTTACATCTATGGAAATTTTATTCAACACCTAACTTGTGATTGTATGAAGGGTGAAACTCTCATACGCTCCAATAGGCCTCTGTAGTTGGCAACATATATAGACTCAATAAGCATGATCCCAAAGTAAACAAAAGGATCACACCACAGTCACACACACAAAACACAATAACCATTTAGCCTTCCCTCACTCCAGAACTGATTGTTCTTAATGTAAAAGCCCACAATTATGAGTGAATATGCTGTGTGTCTGTCTCTGTTCAGACCATATTTGCTGCACTCCATCAATGGGCCTTTTACGTAGTCTGGATTGAAGCCATTCCTGAGTAAAAGGCATATAAAGGACAGTTTAGCTGGACTTTGCCAAACAGCACTCAAAGAACTCCAAGCAGAGGAAGAAGATCCTTAGGTTGGATGAAACGCAAATTAACTTCTTTGGCTGGAATGCTAAGTACTCTAACTGGCAAAACAAGGCAAACCTCATCATCTCTCTGTTGGGTCATCTGTTGTTGCCGTTTGACAAATGAAGCCAATATGACAGATTAAATCTGCAAGAAGGAATGAAGGCAATGGCAGACTTTGGATCTAGTGGTTTCCCGGGCAAATACTAGAATGGACAAGATGTGATCCATGTCTTTTCTTTAATTTAAGCCCGGCAATGATAATGTGCCACAACCTGCAGGTTCACTAATGTGAATAATTATTCAAAGCTATCATCTTGCGTAGAAGCCAAAGAAACAGAAGGAAGGAGTGGTTTGTCTCTGTGTTGGGTAATGGAGTCACGATGGCAGATCATCAAAGTTGAAAACATTTGAGTAAAAGCCAGCTCGATTTAATGCCAATTGTGATGTCACTGTCAACTGTACACGATCTGAGAATGTCTTTGGTGTGAACGAAGATCTCTTGCATGAAGCGTATGGTGACAGAAACACTTACACTTCCAGGTCGTTGAGAACCAATTTTGATTTATTGCATATGCGTGGCACAGATATATTATGACAATATAACCAAAATCTGGGTAAAAATGGAATTTGATATTTTCATCAACATAAACAAATCATTTATGACCAAATGGCGGTCATTTCAGGTGATGAATCCAGCTGCCAATCACCTGAAATATATTGATAGCTTTACTTCAGACTTATTGATTATATTAAAGATAGTAAAATGCTTAAACTGAACCTTCTGCCCCCTACAGGTTTTGGCCCGCAGAGGACTACAAATGCAGTGTGTTCCTCTGGTATCATGGCAACAGTGCCAACCACAGAGCCACTCCATGGAACTATTCATTTCTTAGGAATATTAAAGCTGATTTACAAGATGAACAATCCATGAATTATTCAAACCGCTGCATTAACTGGATACAGCTTCTCTCTTTATGTTACCAAGATCATAGACTGATATTTTAAATAAATCTTCCATCCCAATGAGACACAGAAGCACCCAACATGTATCAGAGACAAAGAGGATGAATTTCCACGTCACAAATGTAAGTTACACGCGTTTGTGTTAGCGATTTAACATTTTAAAATGTAGGATAATTCAGTTCCATCGTGTTGTGCAAATGTGGTCAGTTTGGCTAAAAGTTGGTCGGGTTCATCTTTTATATGCTGTCAGTGGAAATATCCGCACCAACCCTGAGAGAGCCCTGATTAGTTTTCCCACAATGCACCGCGCATTCTGTCATGGCTGCTCACTGATGCCACTTATACCACATGGGTGGGAATACACGTTTTATTTTTGCTATAAAGAACGCAGACTCGCTCCATTATTAAAGCGACTGAACACCGTCCGTCCCTGAGAGGAAGACAGCCGCCTGAGCTCGTCGCCGGTCTCGCAGAAATGCCGCTGCGGCTGCTGGACGCCGAGCTCTCCGTGCTCCGAGGGTTTTTAACAGCCAGCGAGCAGGCAGAATGGAAGCAGAGTATTCTCACTTCAGCAGGTGAGACGCTACCGGCACCGGCACCGGCACCGGCACCGGCACGAGCGGCGTTTGTTCTATTATTTATGTCACCGTGTAGCTCAGACTGCCGGGGACGTCAGGGACCTCACACCGTGCGGAAAGCGTTTCTCCCGGTCAAACTCGCGATAATGTTAGCACCGCTCGCTGTGACGGTGAGTATTAGAAATATCCATGTCGTAAAATGTCTCACAACCACCGCTTTAAAGTCTATTCGTGTCTCCTTGACAACTGCCGGGCGGGCGGTTAGCAACGGCGCGTGCTGCCCCGTCCATCGCTCTCTCGGGCATTCGAACGCTCCGCCAAACTCCGCTCACTAGTTCGACCAAATAATTTGACTTTACTTATGGCGACAAATCAGACACGACATAAATGAAGACTAACTGCGTTTTAATTGTTGCTATCAGGTTTGCTGTTCGGCATATGTGCCGAGTGTGAATTTGCCGTCAGTCAAATTATATATTAACTTCAGTAGTTGATCCGCTAACATTAGCTAATTTGCTCCGTCTCGTTAGCGTGGAGTACGGAATTCATTTTGAGGTATGGTTCGCTGTTTTGTGCGATAGCTACGTGGCTAATGACTGAGTGAAATCGTCCCTCAATTAGTGTGTCTCTAAGTCGTGTTCCAGATGTTTAGATGCGCGCCTGTTAAATTGGATATAAGACGACAGCTGTTCTAGCGGAGTGTGAGCTGTCAGCAAAGATGCGAAATGTCACCACGTACAGAATATTTAGAATCTGTTTCCACGCTAAAATGCCACATGTTGATGTCACTTGTCTTCACAGACTGTGTCCGTGCTTTATCTACTAGTGATTGAAGTGTTTCTGATGATGATTATTGTCTAATTAAAGTGGGCAGATGGACCAAATTGTTCTTTATGATAGACCAATAGTTTAGCTGTCATCAGTGTGTAACTTTAATTTGTGCTCCTGCTGTTGTTAAAAAAAAGATATCAAAACTGATTGACCATTCAGTGTAATTACTGCAATCATGCTCAGCCAATCTGTAAACATTACCAGCTGAAGTTTGCCTATTATTGATTTGTCATTATTTTGTAGGTAAAGATTAATATCTTTTAATATTTATTACGCAGTTGTCTTTGAGTAGATCATTGTGTACTGTAAAATGTCTTTCCTTGGTAGCAATTGGCACATGAATGAAGCCCAGAGGGAAAACAAGCACGTTTACATTGTCTGCACATTTCATGTTCTACTGAGCTCATTCTGGCGGTCAGTATTGCATATAATGGAGTGAATTTTTAGAGGGGCTGTGGTAATAAATATGCAAGACTCGCAGTGTAGATTGTGAAGTACGTCTCGGTAGACATAGAAAAAAGTTCTCTTTAGTGGTTTTGTGCTTTCATGTTCATTTTTGTGCAAATCCAGCAGAGTGGACGTCCAGGCTTCTGCTCTGTCCATGCAGCACAAGTGCTATGTCTGGGTAAGGAGCAGTTGATAATCTGCGAAAGGCTTTAAGGAGTTCCCGAACTAGGGGGTGAGGGCGGCAATTATTACCCTTTTTGCCCAACGTTACAGAAAACCTTATGGACTTCATAAAAAAGGAAGACTTTTTTTTTTTGCTCTGGTCTAAGAGGTTAACATAATTTCAGGGATCCTTGGCAAAAATGGATATGGTTTTCTGTAATCAATTTCTTTTTTGTTAGTTTTTCTGTATCCAATATTTATTAGTGTTGGCCTCATAATGTATCATATCTAGCACTCCCTATGTAAAAGTTTTGCAAGCAGACAGGCTGTATATCTTGTAATAAAGACGGGGTGGGTGGCATGGCTTAGGGGGTGAAGTGGTCGCCTAGTAATCGAAGGGTTGCCGTTTCGATCGGCCTTTGCATGGTTACCTCGGTTGTTGTTGTGTGAATGTGCGAATGAATGGGTGAATGAGACACAAACGCTGTAAAGCTCTTTGAGTGGTCCCAGACTAGAAAAGCGCTATATGCAGTCCATTTACCAAAATCTGGATCAGCCCACTGGGGAGCCTGATAATCTGAGTGCTCTTTCAGAGAGGCAAACATTAAATGTTGAAACAAATCTTTTAGACAAAAATATTCAATGTCATACCATGATGAAACGTCCCCTTAATGCTGAAGATATAGAGGAATGACTCACATGGCTCCTGCTGCCCTGGCATTTCAGACACCACACGGATGCTGCAGGACTGATGCTGTAGAAGCAGATAGAAACACTCCTTGGCTTAACAGACGACAAAGAAAAAGATAAATGGGCAGGTTTTTTTCTTCTGTCGGCCGGAGCTCGATTAATTTTAATGTGGCACGATGGCTGCGTGTCTTTAGATTAATGAGAGGTGTTTTTAAATTTACATGGGCACCTCGCAAGGACGCCTCAGAATGACCCTCAAACCGAGGTTATGTTACTGCCCAGAGTCTCAAAGATCATCAGCAAATAGAAAACAATAACTTACCTCTCTTGAAACAACATCTTTCTTGCTTTCTGGAAGCACTTTGTCACTTGTCAGTCTCTTTTTACATACACTCTTCACATTCAGCAATGTGGTCGTGTTCCAAGTGATTAAACAAATTGTTGGCGTTAAGTACGGTCGCTGAAATAGTTTTCCTGTGGTGCTTGCATTTGACTTTTTTTTTTGTTCTGTGTCGTCTTCACTGAAACCAGAATGTGTCCAAACGACAGACACTGGGAGATAATTCAGACATTACCTACTATGGCCTGTTTTCACATGCGGTGCATTTTGTTTTGGGGGTTCTTTTCTGTGTAAATCAAGTAATTACCCTTGGGATATGGAAATCTGTATATCAAGTCCTTTAATATTTAAAGTTGCGGCAAATTATTTATGGGCACCACAGTGTCCTGGTGTTTAGCTCTGTTTCCTCAAAGCAGGTGGTCCAGGTTTCCAGTCTCCACTCTGGTCCTCTTTGTGCCCCAGTTTCCTCTTACAATTTCTCACACGCTTTGCTGAGCTTGAGGCCAAACTGAATTCAAGTCTACGTATAGCCCAGGGCTAGCTTCACATTTATTTTGTATTAACTTATTAACCTTACAGTAAGTCCCGGTTTAATGATTTAGACATAAAAACAGATATTTGATTCAAGATATTTGATTTCACTGTGCAGTTAAGTGTACCATTTAAGTGAACACTAACTAATCAATATTCTGGGTGTAATGCAGCTTCTTAAGATTGGGCTGTATGCATTATTTCATCTTAAGCCTCACTGTTACATGGAATGAACCTATAAAATCTATATTTCTGCTCACTCCTCCGCAGTTCGCAAACTGTTCACCACAGCCTTATTAACTGCAGCTCATTGCCTGAACCTTTATAAATTATGGACTAATTTGAGGGCCTCGGCCTTGTTTTCCATAATTGCTGTCATTTCATCGGTGGAGCTGAAGAGTTGCTGAAATGTCATTAAGCGTGGCCATACCTCAGGCTTTCATTTTCCTTCTCATAAAGTCCGAGCCCTTCTCTCCTCCCTGTCCTTTCCCACCCTTCTCCGTGTGTTATTATGGCAGCCCCTGGGTTTCATTAGACCAGCGGTGAGATGAAAATCTCCACACCACCTTTACAGGGCCAGCAATTGCTTATTAAAGCCAAGGGGACTGTTAAGGGATCCTGTTACTGGCCTGGAGGGGTGGCTGAGCCAGAAGTCTGTCTCCATGTCATGCCTGTGCGTCAGTCTGAGCACAGGCGTGTGTCTGCATCTTTGACACAGGGGATGGAGTCAGGAAAACACAATACTGCCTCATCTACAGTACTTACAGCATTATTAGGTGGAGACAACCGATAACGTGAATAAATAATGAACATTTAATAATCACACACAGTGATGTTTAATTGTCTAAAATGATTTGAAACAAAGTAATGATTTCATCTTTGTAACTTTTTTTTGTACATATAGTGGATGCAGATAAATGTCTATTGTCTTTGAGTGCCTTCTCTTGTTTATGTTTTAAACTAATGTGTCATTAGGAATTCACGAGATGATAAAGCACAGGTTTGCGTCTGGCTGCTCAATTCCAAAAATGATTTAGCAACTTTTTAGCCCAGGAGTAATCAAGTCAAGTCTTAGAGGGGCTAAGGCTGCTTTCACACCCATCTTGTTTGGGACACACCTTTTAGACGAGGATGAACACACTGTCGCGTTCTGGAGTGAACCAAAATGTGACCTCTGCTTGCTACAAATGAGATCACATTTTTACTGTAGCATCTTTTCATTAGCCACAATGCTGATTAATCTGTCACGTCGTGTGTAATTCTAATCTGGTATTTTTTCAAGTATCAAGTAGTTCATTACAATCAATTAATTATGACAGCCCTAGCGGCAATATCAGTTCTTCAACATAGTCTAAATTGATAATATTGATGTAAATGGGCTGCTTTATTCAACGCCCCAGCTGAGGTAAGGAGGTTTAGTCCAGTCTGTATGAAGCATTTTGGTCCAAATCTGGACTGGTGCCTGCTAATAGAGTATGTGGGTACCAGCCTGTAACTTCCCAAAAGCCCCTCATAGCCCCCCTAGCAATCAGGTGCCTTTAGGTAGGTAGGGCTGTTGAGATATACTGCTTACATACAGCAGCTGCAGCATGGGCTTAAAATGGTCTGGACTCCCCCAAACAAAAGAGACATTTGATCAGCATTCCAGGCATGTTGAGCTCAGCTTTGGATAATGGTTGTTCGCTCAGAGCAGAGTGTTAAAGGATCGATCCTTAGGACAAAAAAGACAAACGCTGGAAAGCCTTTAAGTCATCAGTGTTTCTGAATGACATGTTACATTTTCTTTCGCCGTATGTCAGCACAGCAATCACTTGCTTATTTTGTGCGCGTGTGTGGGTATATCGTGACCGTCACAGAGAAACGTAAGCCAAGTTATTCAGGCATCGTGCTTTGTTATGCTGCTCAAACAGCAGTGCTCTTCCTCCTCTCTTCTCTCTTTTTACCCCCCCCCCCAT